>JACEVL010000098.1:807664-847664 GCA_020284085.1 Aporrectodea caliginosa
ATTTGGTCGATTGTGTTTATATAAA
Organism: Aporrectodea caliginosa; assembly: GCA_020284085.1. Classification (NCBI taxonomy): domain Eukaryota; kingdom Metazoa; phylum Annelida; class Clitellata; order Crassiclitellata; family Lumbricidae; genus Aporrectodea; species Aporrectodea caliginosa. The sequence goes on from JACEVL010000098.1 coordinate 807,690, forward strand.
TTGGTCAATTGTGTTGTATGATAATTATGATAGGAGAAGAGCTGTAATATGCCAAAAAATAATCTTTGTCGGCGGAAACGGCCTATGTTGTCATAAGCTGCGGTTAAACTGTGGATCCATCCATTGTATGATAGGATAAATAATTATTGCTGCTAAAATAATATTGTTGAATTTGCATCAGATAACACATTACATGTATCACAGACGTTGTAAACGGCGCTATTTATGTCGTTAAACAATGAACACTAATGACATTTTAAAATTATGTTTTCACAGTCTGAAATGGTGTCTTTAGTACGCTATGAATTCGTTTTCACTGCATAGTATATGTTTTAAATTGTCGTCAACGGCCTTTGATGCCATACGACGACGTTAAACCTGGGAGTCAATAAAAAAGGTATCGAATTGCTTTGAATGGTATTGTGTTTAAGTGTATCGTATTGCATTTCTGATTTTTATAGCGCCTATTTTTTCCGAAACGGAATTTTGACTGTGTAATTTTACTAATACATCTACGATTATTATGCATCTAAATGCAGCTCGCTATAAACGAAAACACGGACCCATACATACATTTAAATACATAGGCTACATGTGTGTATATTATATGCATTATACATGTACGTATATATATATATATATTTATTTATAGTATTATATATGTATATATAAAACGTCGAAGTTGATTGTGACTTGATTTCCTTCCGTTGTGTATATATTATCTGACGTAGCCATTATTCCTAATAGGCCAGTGCTGTGATTTCTTGCAGCACGTATCCCGTGAGACGGAACAACACTGGCAAGAGGCAATTCGCACTCAACCGAGTAAGAATCACCTACATCAAGTAAGATTTAAGACGAGAAAATGTTGAGGGTTGCGCTAACATAGTGACTGGCTGCTTGACTGTGAGGCAAGAGTTCGAGGTTCAAAACCCCGACCGATAGGGCTGAAGCACGTTTCAGTTTTAGGCCTACTTTCGATTAGCTCTCCCTAAAGATCTAATGCTAGAAATGAGTTCACTGGCCGTATAATAGTGTCGGTTGGAAGATCAGACGGCGAGATGCAAGACTAACTCTTCATACCCACGGCAGCATGATTTAAGGGTCTTCTTCTTCTTCTCCTCCTCCTCCTCCTCCTCCTCCTCCTCTATCTCTTCCTCCTCCTCTGCCTCCTCCTTCTTCTTCTCCTCCTTCTCCTCCTTTGCCTTCTCCTTGTCCTTGTCCTTGTCCTTCTCCTTCCTTCTCCGTTTCTTTTCCTTTTCTTCTCCTTCTCCTTCTCCTTCTCCTTCTCCTGCTCCTTCTTCTTCTCCTTCTCCTTCTCCTTCTCTTTCTCCTTCTCCTTCTCCTTCTCCTTCTCCTTCTCCTTCTCCTTCTCCTTCTCCTTCTCCTTCTCCTTCTCCTTCTTCTTCTCCTTCTCCTTCTCCTTCTCCTTCTCCTTCTCCTTCTCCTTCTCCTTCTCCTTCTCCTTCTCCTTCTCCTTCTCCTTCTCCTTCTCCTTCTCCTTCTCCTTCTCCTTCTCCTTCTCCTTCTCCTTCTCCTTCTCCTTCTCCTTCTCCTTCTCCTTCTCCCTCTCCTAAAGCTTCCTTTTCCTTCTCCCTCTCCTTCTCCTTCTCATTCTTTTTCTATCAAGTTAGGTAAAATACAGATATGGTTAATTCACACCCAATCAAATCCAATTACCTCTAGTACTCCCTTATCATTAACCACCTGACAATACAATATCTAATCCATTCTGGGAACTCACAGCTAAACATCACACAGCGTTTCAGCTTCAACATAAAAAAATCGCAACACATCTCAGATTTAAGATGAACCGAGTTCTTATTGTACTCGTTGCATATGTCCACGGCAGCATGGAACCAACGACTTTTTCTTCCGGGACAAAGTGCTTTTGCGTCGTAACGTCAATCAATTCTGTCGTCGGGAAGAACGGTTTTGACGGGTGACGCGTCGGTATTAACCCAATTAATGGCGACCATGAATGAAATCCAAAATACAGAAAGCACTGATGAATGAAGCACTCCCTTAAACACCTCCCCGACGACCTGGAAAAAGGGTTCACCATCGCGTAGAGCTTCATGGGGTCGGTAATAATAGTCGTAAACACCCCATTCTAAACTGCTGCTCTAAAGCGAAGTGCAGGAAACCAGCATTATATATATATATATATACATATATATATACATCTTCGTTATATATATATATATATATACAATTATATATATAGCGCCGTTGTTGTTGTTGTTGTTGCATTATGGCTTCCCGAGCGTATTTACCTCGATATTACTAACCTGGATGACAAGGCCAGGGTACATTTTGGAGGGGGCCCTACTTTTGACCAACTCTGCAGGCAGGTGGATGTCGGCCTTTTTCTTATAAGGTTTTAAACAACCCAGGTCATGTACTTCATAAACAGCCCCTCCCAAGAAACCAAAAGCCATACCTTTCGGCCTCGGTCACTCGATGATAATAATTATGAGAGAAACTTTTATTGGGTGAACGTTTTACTCATACTGACTGATTTTGTATTTTGCATTATGCACTATTTGATTCATGTACATCGGAATGCGAATCTTCTGCAACTGGTTCAATAAAGAATAATATTATACTTACTTACTTACATACTTACTTACTTACTTACTAACTTACTTACTTACTTACCCCGTGGACTAAGACACCGGTTTTCGGACCATTTGAAGAATGCGCCATCTCTGGAGACATTTATATCACAGCTCAATAGTCATACCCATAAGTTTTAAACGATCATAATGACTGTCAGTGATTTGTGCAACTCATGTGCAACGCCCTTTTCTTCGACCTCGGCTGAGTTACGGAGCTATATAAATTGCATTATTGTTACTGTTTTTATTATTATTAATATTATTTTTAATAATATTATTGTTATTACTATTTGCTTTTCTTGTTATAATTAATGCACAAGAGGGCGTGATCACCTACCAAAATATTACGTTGGATTGGATTGGATCCTCAGTTTAACGGCAGCTTATGACAACATAGGCCGTTGCCGCCGACAAAGATTTTTTTTTTGCATACTACAGCTCTTAACGTTAAAGTGTTTCGCAGAATTTATTGCCTCTGTGTATCATCTTTTAAAGGTGTCCAAGGATTGGCGAGTTTTCATTGTAAAATATACATATTGCTGCTTATTAGTATTATTAATATAATCGATATTATTATAATCAATAATACTATCACCACCATCACCACTACCGCCGCGGCCACCACCACCACCAATTTCATGAGTCACCGCCGCCAGCACTCCAAGTTATAAGTTTTTATATAATAATAATAATAATATTCTTCGTTTAATTTCCAACTGACAAGTTTTGTATTGTATTGTATTGTATTGTATTGTATTGTATTGTATTGTATTGTATTTGAACACTTGTTATAGCGCCTCTACCAGATTGCCCATTCAGAGGCGCTCCCAACTACTGCGCGGACGCTGAATCGGAGTTTCACGCCGAAGCGCATGAGCAATTGCGAGTGAAGGACTTGCCCAGGGTTCCTACGCGGCGGCTTTGAGGTGGATTCGAACCCGCAACCCTCCAGCTGCAAGACACCGAACATACCCCTATACCACCGCGCCCCAGTATATTGTGTTGTGTTGTATTATATTGTATTGTACTCCACGTTTATATTGTATAAGTATGCAGGATGATTACAGATCAGTATGAACGGATGATCACAAGTTATTACAGGAGTCGAATTTAACTGTATACGGCAGCCATGCAAGGCGCCCATCACGTCCTACATCTCATTTGACCAATGCGCCATCTCGCAAATGATAAGCTGAGTGGAACTGTGGGAGGGTTGCGGGAAGCGATCCCGCTACCTACTGCTCTTCACGCCAGTGATGTTACCACTACACTATGCGTTCAGTTTGCGGAATATTGCTGCAGCCGTAGTAGCAGTTTAACGATACTGTGTGATAACAAAGATCATTAGCGTCGCCCTCTTCCTTTATCCAGGCTTGGGACTGGCACTGTCAGAGTACAAACGTTGGAGCCGTTAAAATGCTGCGTTAGCGCATTTACCGGAATTTAATACCTATGTTTATAGTCTTTAAAAGGTGTCTAAATATTGATGGTTTCATTTTGCGGAATTATTATAGCTTATTACTATTATTATCATTGTTGTTGTTGTTGTTGTTGTTGTTGTTCTTTTAACCACGTGATTAATGTCCATTGCTGCGTTTCGAACACTGCGATTAGCTTGCTGCTTAATAGGCTTCCATATATATATACCTGACGTACCTATATCTCTTCCAATCCATCATGTTCTGCTTTTTAGCATTCTTCTGCATTCCACATGTTCTGTCGTATTCTGTTCTATTGCATTATGCTCCATGTTATTCGTCCTATCACATTCGGTTCTTTATTAAGCTGTCTTATGCCTTTCTTTTCTGCATGTATTCTATGTTCTATTCATTCTATAGTATACTATTTTTTCCGGTTTTACGCAGCCAAACCTTCACGATACATATATATATAATATATATATATATATTTTATATATATAATATATATATAATTATATATAATATATATATAAAAATATATATATAATATATATATTATATATATATATATTATATATACACACATAGTATATATATATAAATGTATATATATATTTCTGCTTGCGGCACAGAATCTTACCACCTGAAAAAAATCCTGACGTCGGTGGTTGATGGATGCAATTGGTGTAAAACGATCGTAAACGTTTTATTTAGGCTTTTGCGGGACAACAAGATGGTGATTGCATTGATTAACGTCACGTGAAACGTGGTGATCTATACGGCGGTGGAAAAAACATTGCAGATGTTACCCGTGGAAGATTTTCCGCAACAAGGACTTCATAAACAGTGCGCTAATTCTGCGGGCGCTGTCATTATCGTTCCCGGATAACTCGGAAGAACGGTAGAAGAGTGATGTAGAACAGTGGACGGGTGCTGATGTAGGATCTGCGCACACGACTGGCGTTCTAAGCGTACCCTTAGAGAACTTACTGCACTAGATGAACAATTAAGCATCCTTGCGTTTTCTTTTGTTATTTATTGTGCATTTATTAAGCGCCACTATCTAATGACGAAGCATCAATCATAGCGCGAGGCAATTGCTAGTGAAGGATTTGCTCAAGGTCCCTGCATAGTAACCGTCTCAGGGGAGGAGGATCGAACCCCTACTTCCCGCGTTATAATGAGAGCGCTCTAAACAATACCATTATTGTTATTATTTCTATTATTGAAAAGTTTAACGTCGTCTTATGACATCAAAGGCCGTTGACGACAATTCAGAAATACAACGAAAAGAGCACGATAAACTTATACCATCCGGATAGAGTGTCCCACTATTTATTTATATATATATATATATATATATATATATATATATATATATATATATATATATACCCATTCAACACTTTCTCAAATAAAGTTTCGGTTCGTTGATTAGTTGCTGTTTTACGACGCTTTGTCATAACAAAGATGATTAGCGTCACCCTCCTCCTGTCTCTATACTTGGGACTGGCACTGCCAGAGTACGAGCAGTGGCGGAGTAGGGTAGGATACAGGATTCACAGTTTAGCGACATTCCTATGGCAACAAAGTCCGTTGGCGTGGACAACTCTTCATCATTTCTTCTAACCGAGAAATAATATTGTACTCCAATACAGTATTGGCGGAGCTTATATTAAAGATTATAGCAAAGTGGACAGTGTTTTAAAGGTGTCCAAGGCAGGTCTGTGCTCTAAGGTCTCTCTGACTGCACCATGCTTCCTCTAACAGGAATACTGCATCAGGCTGCAAGATTGTGTCTTGGACTCACCTACTGAGACCATATCACACGTGCTCTTCGTTCTCTACGCTGGCTTCCTGTCTCTGAGCGTATCCGCTTCAAACTGGCACTCCTCATTTACAGAGCTAGTGCAGATCATCTACCGTATCTTCCAGGGTGAAACCTTGCAACTCTGTCAAAGGCCGATCCTTTTTTCGATCAGCATCTGGAAAGTATGTTGTTCCTGGTACACGCCTTGTCTTCGGCCAGCGCTCATTCACAGTTGCAGGTCCCTGCATCTCGAACTCTCTACCTCCTCATGTTCGCAACTCTAGCTATAGCTACTACCGAGATTGATTCTAAACTGAAACTTAGCTCTTCTATTCTACATGTGGCTCTTAATGGTTGCCCGGCTTCAATGTGTACTTCCCTACTTTTTAGGAAGGCATTATCAAATGACAGTTGTATTGTATTGTATGATAATGAGCACTGAGCAGTGACGCACCATCTAAATATCCATTGTAGCCATACATTTATATAGCCTCATTTGATCCAGTTTTAAAGGTGTCTAAGGCGTGGGCTGCAACCAGTCCTACACAATGAAGCCGCACGCATCGTTGACATTAAATGCGTAAAATTAGAACTAAAATAAAAAATTTAATTAAAATTAAACGAGCCTTTTCTTCTGCTTGGCCCAGATTCTGGAAATCTTTCCCTGTATCTGTTCATTCTTCTCAGTCGTCTATGTCATTTCATTCACCGCTAAAGTCTTTCCTCTCTCTCTCTCTCTCATACAATCCGCCGTATGTGATGTCTCTCTTTCTTAAAGTAACGTCGAAGTTATTGTTCCAAGTCACCGTAAGATGTCGTTAAATACCAGCGAACGCTAATGCACAGAATTAATGCTTGGCTCCACCATGCATCACTGTAATCCGAATGCTCGCCGACGTCAATAATTATTATTTATTTAAACACCTCTTTTGAAATTTTTATAATTGTATATAAAGACGCAGCCACCTACAAAAATAGTTACTGTTTTGATCTGGGATCAGTGGGATGTCAGCCTTAGCGCTTCAATATGAATTATCAATAATAATAATCTTCGCTTAATTTCAAACTGACACAAACGCAGGATGATTACAAATCAGTATGAACGGATGATCACAAGTTATTACTGGAGTCGAATTTAACTGTATACGGCAGCCATGCAAGGCGCCCATCACGTCCTGCATCTCATGTTACAAACGCGCCATCTCATTTAAAGAGACTCCAAAATTCAATGAAATTTGGGAGAAAAAAGTCGGATGTAAATTTCACAACTTCATAGCAGTCATGGAAACCATTGAACAAATATTTTAGCGGGGGGCCTTTATAGTAGGGAACATTCCATCTACACTCACCTAATCTTATCTTATATGATGTAATATAATCAAATATAATCTAATCTATCTAAATTAATCTATCGGTTGATGCCTTGTGAATTTGACACCGGCGTTCATTCATTCATTCCGAGAATTTATATAATAATAATAATAATAATAATAATAATAATAATAATAATAATAATAATAATAATAATAATAATAATAATAATAATAATAATAATAATAATAATAATAATAATAATAATAATAATAATAATAATAATAATAATAAGAATAATAATAATAATAATAATAATAATAATAATAATAATAATAATAATAATAATAATAAGAATAATAATAATCTTTTCTTTATTAAGCGCCTGACAAACGCACTGCGCTGTACATTTACATGTTATGCAATTTAAATCTTAACTACTAACAGAACAGACAGCCTGCAATACAACGACGCTAATAGCAGCCTACAAAGCATATCCGCCGTACGGGGCTCGAACTCGGTACCTCTCGCTCTCTACGCCAGATGTTATCAGTGCGCTATCGAGCCTCTTCAAGAGACCTACTCGTTACAGAAGTTTAAATCATAATTATAAGTACAATGCTTTGGCCAGTCTTCTACCCCACTCCTACAAGGCAAGTGTGTGGGAATAAGCCTTTCCTCCAATGACTCGCAATGATGCCGCAATCCGACACATTAGGACACACTCTAAAGAAGAAACAAACTAAAAATTCCGAATATATATATATTTACATAGACATATATATATATATATATATATATATATATATATATATATATATATATATATATATATATAGCTGCACAAACGCCAATCATGGACCGATGCCCCGCCCCACCCCATCCACCAAGGCACACTTACAGGAGACCGGAAGCAAGGAAAAAAAACCTTTGACGAAACAACGTAAGGCAATTTAACAACCTAATTGCCTTGCTTATATCTCTGCCCCGTGGCAATAGAGGCGCCCGCGGTCAAATTCTAAGACGCTTACTCGTCGCTAGGTGGCCATAGCGCGGCGATCAATGAAGCTGTCGTCTCTGGCTCGTCACGATTTCGCTGCGTCTACGATAAGAAGGACGTACGTTGTTTGGACGTCAAGCGAAAAAATGCGACGCAGTTTGTAGACGAGTGTTTGATTAAGTGAGGATTTGTTTCGATCTGTCTGTCTGTCTGTGTCTGTCTGTCTGTCTATCTGTCTACAGACTGTCTGTCTGTCTCACTGGCTGTCTTTCTAGCTGTTTATAATAGGCCTATAGCCAGCTAGAAAGACAAACCGAAATTGGAAAATTTAGTTGCTAGATTTTGTCTGATGCAGTTTAGTTTACGTCTAAAAGGTGGATATCTCTCTCCCTGTATCTATTCGTAACTCTCTCTCTCCCTGTGTCTGTCCGTAACTCTCTCCCTGTATCTGTCCGTAAATCTCTCCCTGTATCTGTCCGTAACTCTCTCCCTGTATCTGTTCATAACCCTGTATCTACTCTACGGCAATATTGCCCCACTTGCAAAAGATCTTGCAGCTCCGTTTTCTCAAACTTAATAAATTATTATGCAGAAAAAAATATTTTTCCGTGTAATGACTTCTAAAAGCTGGACGAAGAAATCGCATGGAAAGGTCACTGGGAATGAGAGGGTTCTTTAAAACTAGGGAAACTCATAATTACATTTTTAGAACTTGGTTTGATGTAAGACTATCTGTATAAAGAAGTAGATCCATTTCAGACATTATTTGCGAACAGCAACTGAAATGAGGACTGAAATATTTGAAAACTGTAATCAAAAGAATATTAACTGAAATTTCTGGGAACTGTAACTCAAATTAGAGCTGAAATTGAAGACATCCGAACTGAAATAGAAGTGAAACGAAAATTATTTCCTGAAGTAAAAAATCAATGATCTATATGTCTATCCGTCTTTTCCCCCTCTGTATGTATCCATGTATGTGTATATGTATGTAAGCATGTATGTAAGCATGCATATATATATATATATATGTATATATATATATGTATGTATGTATGTATGTATGTATGTATGTATGTATGTATGTATGTAATACTATGTATGTATGTATGTATGTATGTATGACATTGCAAGTGTGTATGTATGTATGTGTGCATGTGTGTATGTGTGCTTCTATATGGCATGAGTGCTACAATAAGCCAAGGATCTTATAATAGCATAATACGTCCAAAGCAACGCATAGCACAGCAATGCTATTAATTCATTCATTCATTTCGAGAATTTATATAGCGCCCCCTCAGGAAACCTACGCAGAGGCGCTCCCAGCCCAAACACGGCAGCATAAACTATACTGTCTGTCTCGAGATTTGAACAACTTGTGAAACATAGAAGTGTTACTCCTAGGCAGCGGTCGTATCTCCAGTGGGAGTCCATTTCAAATTGAAGGGCCAACAACCGAGAAGGCGCGACGCTGCCTAGTTGAGGTGCAGGCACGGGGGACCAAGGGACACGGGGGACCAAAGGAGAACGAAGAACTAGGCGATCAGCCATATCAGAGACGGGCAGCTGCAGATATCACGCAGATAAGACGGGGCAAAGACAAGAAGGCATGGGCAAACCAGTGCGGCTAATCTTTTGGAGATGCATTGGGGAGATGGGCAGCTAGTGCAAAATATCATGCATATAAGCTGAGACAGAGGCGGTTTTAGGGATTTAGGTATAGGTCTATATAAATATAATATACTAATGTTATAACAGCAAGAAACGGAATATACCTACCTACATACATATATGTTATAATAATTATTATATAGTAGGCAATTCTAAAAAATTATAATAGTAACGGCGATGATGATGATGATGATGATGATGAAGATGATGATGATAGCAATGCTCAAAATAGTAGTAATGGTAGTAGTAGTAGTAGTAGTAGTAGTAGTAGTAGTAGTAGTAGTGGTGGTGGTGGTGGTGGTGGTGGTGGTGGTGGTGGTGGTGGTGGTGGTGGTGGTGGTGGTGGTGGTGGTGGTGGTGGTGGTGGTGGTGGTGGTGGTGGTGGTGGTGGTGGTGGTGGTAGTAGTTAAGGAAGTAATACAAGCATTGGTGGTATTGAGATTTTTCATCTGTTGCAAACTTCAAAGGTCATATCTTACTTTTTGTTCCAGACCGATTACAGTTATTCCGATTTATAACGATGACAATAATAACGGTTTAGCATTTACAGAAATCGGATATCAACAGTCATGTCGTCATGAAGCCACTGAAAAATGTCTAAGCGGTTTGGCTGACATTTGAAATATTAGACGAAGGATAAAGAGCTTTCTATATTTTTTTTATTCTGATAAGCGTGGTGAAGGATACCTAACTCGTCAAATGTCATCGGGTCTAGAAAGGTTTCACTGCGATCCGATCTGCATAATCCGTGCTTAAACAGCGCATCGAAGTTATTAGTTCTGTTTTTTTATTCAATTCGGGTCCGATGTGATCTACTCTAAGCTACTTCGCTACTTTTGTTATCCAGAAAGGATCTGTACTCAGGGTCTTGATACATAGATATAGATACTTAGAATGTTATACTCCGTTTAGAAACATTTAAACCAAAGTGCGGATATACAATTGGAATAATAAAGAATATACTTACTTACCTATATTTAAAATATCTACGTTTTTATCTACGTCTATTGTGCAGACGAGGCCAAGATGAGGGTTGCCAGGTCGTAACGACCTCGCGATATTTGAACTACTTTTTAGTTGTTCTGCGCGTGCTACGGCGAATTATGAATTATAAAAAAATTATCCGCAATAGGTTACTGTTACAAGCTACTAGTCTAATGTGGTGTTGCTTACTTATTAATAAATATTATGCTCTACGGAGTACGAACTAGTCAACGGTAAGCACGACGTAGTAGTCCTATGCCATCTTAATTTTTATGTCAATGGTTTCAGCACGTGTGACGTATCTTGGAACGTGACTGACGAAACCAATAAAGTATCATATTAACGTAGGCCTACCGAGCAAAAATTTACTAATATGTTCATTTTAGCTGTTCATATCGCGACTGTTGGGCTACTTTTTGACGTGATTTGGCGACCAAGCATTTCCGAAATCTGGCAACCCTAGCCAAAATGGCCGCGTATTTTTCCATCGTGACCCTTTTTGATCAATTGCTTCGTCACGTTCGGTTTTAATTCGATATTTTTTTCTTTCGGACTTCTAATGTGACCCTGTTTTATCTCGGACAGTTATTTCTATTTTTCACCGTTGCTTTTGCGTGCTTTGTACTGTTTTCGGACGCCTTTTTTTTATCGAAGCCTCGTGCGGAAAAATTGACTCTTCCGCTGTGAGGGGTTTCAGGTTACTAGGTGGATAATGCCAAAGTGCATTTTGAAAGGTCAGGGATTCGTGCTGACTGTTCTACTTTGGTCAGTGCTGACTGTTCTACTTGATACACAGACCCAGTGATAGGGTATCCGGACGATTGGTCATAGGACGATTGGTCATATGCCGCTAAAAACCGACATAATTCGTTGTAGTCGTTAGTTATGGACATTCTTAGTTTTAAGCTTAACGCACCGGGGCATACATCGTTTTTAGACAAATACAATCAGTGCCAATCAAGACACTTATTAGGGTAATACTTACAGGGATCAACTCACTTCAAAGAACTTAACGTTTGGTCGAAATAGTACACGTTTTATCCGTATGTAACTCAAGTATGAAAGGCATCAATTAGGGACATTGGTCGTTTTCAGACGAATACAACCAGTGCCAATCAAGAAACTTATTAAGATAATTACAGATAAGATGGGGGCCCGTGGCACATTGGATAACATCTGGCACAGAGACCGAGAGGTACCGAGTTCGAGCCCCCGTTGGGCGGATATGCTTTGTAGGCTGCTATTAGCGCCGTTGTATTGCAGGCTGTCTGTTCTGTTAGTAGTTAAGATTTGAATTGCATAACATGTACGTTTGTCAGGCGCTTATTAAAGAAAAGATATTATTATTATTATTATTATTATTATTATTATTATTATTATTATTATTATTATTATTATTATTATTATTATTATTATTATTATTATTATTATTATTATTATTATTATTATTATTATTATTATTATTATTATTATTATTATTATTATTATTATTATTATTATTATTATTATTATTATTATTATTATTATTATTATTATTATTATTATTATTATTATTATAATTACATGCAGACTTCAACTCACGAAAGATCGTGTCATGCGGGAAAACCGACATTCTCACATATTTGCGTGCCTTGTCTCATGTTTCATTCAAGTAGTGAAAAAACATCTGTTGACGTTCTAGACTTTTACGTATTGTTCGTATTTTGTATTACGTATTTTACAGTAAAATGATCCAGTAAATAATTTTCATGTTTTAAAAACTTCTTTGTTTTAGCCTTCGATAGCCTTCGATAGTCCCATCGCCGATAGGACCTATGACCGGTAGGCCCTATGACCAATCGTCCGTATGACCAATCGTCCGTATGACCAATCGTCCTATGACCAATCGTCCTATGACCAATCGTCCTAGAACCAGTGATAGAGGGTTGACAGGACTTAGCGTCTTCTACCATCTGCGAGAGAGTGCTTGGTGGTGTCAGGGTTCGTGTGTTGCTAGTGTCGTCGGAAATGTCTTCTTCGACGTTACGTGATCTAGGAGGCCCGAACAAGATGTCTACCTTCAGCTAAGTATAGGAATCTATCGCCTAGGTTCTGCGTGTCTGCGGGAGCTCGTCAGTAGTGACGCTTATAGTTATCCGTAACACTGTTCGTTTATTGACTAAGACTTCAGGGATGGCGAACCTTTTTTAAACTGCGCGCCAAAATACTGCTAAATCATTTTTAAAAATACCGTCGAGTGACCCACTGAATTTTGCAGTATGTAATTGTTTTTCTCATATAGGTTTTAGTTGACAAAGCGTAACAAAAAATGAACCAACAGACATTATTTCAAGGATGGTTATAGAATGGTGTAACGAAAAAGTCCTAATAAAAGAAAATTAGGATTCCTGCAGTGATTTTGTATTTCTAAGTTTGGAATTTTGAGGAACGCTCCAAATTCCGAGTGCCCAAAAATATAGGCCTATTGAGTGCATGCCGGAACTAAGGCTTGTTCGTAACGACTAACATCATTTACTTTGGCACAAGCAGCGCTGTTGTGAGAAAAAGCGCGAATAGTCTAGAAACCTATTTACACACATTTTTGATTGATTGAAACTTTTATTGAATCACCACACAACCGATAAATCAAATTATGACAGTTCATTCCAGTGCTGGCGTCAGAATGTCAATCCAGAAGGGTCAAAAGTCCCGCTACAGCCTGGATTACACTCTCACATAAACAGTTTACAGGCGACCAGTTCAACACGCAATCACTGACACAGCGAAACATACAGATTTCATGATCTTCTCAAATCGTAAGCAAAGAATCCAAACAGTGCAAGTCAAGTGTGTACAGTAACAAACCACACAAACAATTAAATCTTCGAGGAAGGTAGGTAGCGTTTCATTTGTATCTTAAAGAGGCCAACGAGAGAAGTTTGAATGAGGTCCTGTGAGAGAGTGTTCCGAGGCATTGGGACGGAGAAGTTAATTGAAAATTGCATGACATTCGTACGAGCTGTATGACTGCGATAGTGCCGGGAAGAACTTGTATTGTGGCTGTGTACCGAAATACTTTGACAGAAGTAGTTATCAAAACTTAGTGGTAGGAGTTTTAGTGTATAGTGGTAACAGTACATGAATAAACCAATTTGATACCCAGCAATGTTCTCTTGGCATAATACTATGCATTGTATAGGCCTGCAGGCTTGGTGCTGAAAAACCATGGTAGCGATTATGAAGAATTTTCAAGGACTTAAGACGAGAAGCATAATTACAACCCCAAAATATACTGCAGTATGACAAATAGGGGAATATTACAGAGTAATACAATCCTTTCAAGGTGCACTTAGGTAAGCAATGCACACACATACATACACACTTACATACATACATACATACACACATCCATACATCGGACTACATGCATGCATACATACAGCCACATACATTCACACATACATACATACGTACATACATACACATTACACAAATACACACATGCATGTGTGCAAGTACAAGCAAGCATACATACGTAGGCCTACGTACCTGCAAAAATATATGAACACTAAGCATACATACATGCACTTATTTTTGCATAGCATTCCATTGCATTCGTATCGTATATAGGTAACGAAAGACAGACATACAAACAGACGGACACGCACATATAAAGAAGCAAACAGGGTCAATCGCTTCTGAAATTATGCATCCTCAGTACGTGCGCATAATCAAAGACTCCCAATTGGCTGGATGAAAGAGGGTGACGTCCCAAGACGGGGAGGGCTCCAGTGTCAACCATCTCTTCCGCTGCACCTGCCAGAGTGCATTAGGAGTGGCATGGTCTCCGGAAGGACCTTGGAAGCCCCTGAGGGACTCAACAAGAGAAGTCGCTTCTGTTCACAGATCACAGTATGTATCACAGGCGCCGACTTCTGCTTTTGTCTCTGGTTGCACGGGAAAAGTTTTATATTCTGCATTGCCGTTGGTGAGTTCTAGCTATTTTTGGACGAAGAACATAGTTTTCTTGTCAAGGATTGCGTGGTTAAAATACGTATTTGAAACTTACGTGATGGTGACTGACACGGTTGTGCAACTTTACTGCCTACATGTTCCAAAATTTGTGTATGTAGCCTGTCTTATATAATATTATAGGACATTTGCAAATTTATTGTACAGTTGACATTTCTGAATTACTTGTGAGATTACTGGAATTTGCTGTAATAAATTTGAATTTAACTTCTGTAAGGATGTTAAGGAATAAGATTAATACTACTGTAATAATTGTAACAGTATTGTAGTTATAATAATATTATATTTATTTTAAATAATATATTGTTACTATTATCTGATGATAATAGCAACCATATAAATATTAATGGTAATAATAATAACATTATTATAAATGTTATTCGGCCTCTTTGTAGCTAAGACACTGCGGCTGAGTTTAAGGACATCTTATGGTAAAAGACCGTTGAATTCGGCAGAATTTATTTGACATAATTCAGCTGAAAGGTGATAGTCGAGAATATGGCATTAACCCAGCTAGTTAGTTTCTTATCAACGACACCCTGTCATAACAAAGATGATTAGTGTTGCCCTCCTTTCTCCTGACTTGGAGAAAGGCGAAACTTATAATCTTAGCCATCACATAGTGTATCAGATAACCCAGCTGGCGTGTCCACAGTTTAACGGCAGCTTATGACAACAGAGGCCGTTGCCGCCGACAAAGATTAGTTTTGGCATATTACAGCTCTTGATATAACCCAGCTCGACTAAGTTACATGTACATATCTAGATCGGAATATCCGTTATGAAGGTGTCTAAATGAGCCGCAAAGTTATTAGTGGGCGTCAGCTCAGTTTCAATTTTGAGCGTCATGCTATGACATTAGAGGCTGTGGCGACTATTTGATATTTTAATATGCTGTTTTTTTCGTATATTTGTCCGGCATCCAGGTGTTAATCAAACTCCTTGTTGCGCCGCAGCTAGACAGTTAATATGGTGGTGCACCAGCTGTGCAATGATGAAGATGATGCTGATGAGTTCTCTGCCCGAAGGCAGGTCCATTGGCTTTTATGCCACCTAACTGGGAGGAGATGATTGAGGTGGTTTCCCGTTGCCTTCCTCGCAGACAATTGTGGGTGAGCAACTTGTCCAGGGCCGCTACGTGATGGCTTGAGGTGGATTCGAACCTGCGACCCTCCGGTTATAAGGCACAGACGATTCCGCTACATGTATCATCGCGTTCCATGCTATAGGCCCTATTTATTTCAGTAGTTGATATAGACGGATAACTGAAAAAATAATATCTTTTTACACTTGCACCTTTCTTCTTTTCCTCTTTCTCATATTTATTTCGATCTTTCATCCTTGTATATTTGCTATTATTTCTTTCTCGATGTAAGTCATATACCGATTTTTTTGTATTTTGTTACAATGCTTTTTTCGATGTTTTTCGTCCTTTATATTCTTTCCTCATTTGTTCCTTCTTTCTTTTGCCCTTACATCATCGAACAGATGGATGAATGGAGAGTTTAGCGACATCTTATTGCAACAAAGGCCGTTGACGTGTGTGTTAATTATTTATAGCAGTTGTCACCGTTCCTATGACATAGTACAGCTCAAGTGTTTGCGTCGATGGTTGGTTTGTTAGTTGATGCTTACCGACACTGTGTCATAACAAATATTACTAGTGTTGCTCTCCTCCTTTTTCAGGCTTGGGACTGGCACTGCCACATGTAGAGTAGTGCTGGAGTTTGCTTTTATAAGCCGGCGAAAATATTGATGAATGTATCGCTTAACGAGTAAGCGTTGTGATAGTGTATAACTGGCGAAAATATCCCCTCTGATAATTTAATTCAACAGACGCAACTATGAGTGATATATAGAGTAATGTGCAAACGTTTTAAAGGTATCTAATTTGCGCAATTTTTGTATCATGTACAATTGTATTTCCTTTTTAACAACACTATTCAAGGTGTAAAACGGACTTTACAGCGTCACCCTATTCAATATTTTTCAATATAAAGTAGTTCATCGCATTGTCTATGATTTCCATATTCTAACAACAGAATTTATGCAAATTAAACAATATTATAATGCAGCAATTGTTCCACAAAAGACATTTACGAAATACTCTTTCAAACATTTCATGTATCTAATACACTCTAATAAAAATTTAATTAACCAACAAAGCATCCATGTAATATAATTGTTTAAAGTTTAGTTTCAATAGATTCAAATTATAATCATAGAACTCATTACTGCAACACAATAATGCAGTATTATGCAACATAGTAGCTACTCTTATACAGATAAAACCAAACCATATGTAATATTGAAGAAGATAAAAAAACAAATTGAATAATAATAATATGGCAATATAGATATTCATATATGAATTTAATTCAACAGACTCAATTATAAGAGATATATAGAGTAATGTGCAAACGTTTTAAAGGTGTCTAATTTGCGCTGTTTTGTATCATCCAGTGTGTTGAACTTGTATTGGTCAAGAATTATAGGATAACGGATCTGATAATGATATCTTGTCTGAACTTATGAATCTATCTGTCCGTCTGTCTGTCTGTCTGTCTTTCTTTCGTTTTTTCTTTCTTTCTTTCTTTCTTTCTATTTGTTTGCCTGTCTGTCGATCTCTCTGTCTGTCTGTCTGTCTATGTATCTGTGCTTGTGTGTGTTAAGCAGAGATGGGTACGATTAGCAAGAATTGCTAATCGATTAGAATTAGAATTAGCAAACTCTTCCAGCTAATCGATTAGAATTAGAATCAGCAGCAGCTAATCGATTAGCAATTAGAATTAGATTTCGATAATCAATAGTTCGAATAATATATTTGCTTCATTAATTTTTGTCAAAGTTTAATCAAAGCACAGCAAGTTACTAAGTTGCTGTAGTCTGTTACAATACCTAGAGCAGTAGCCTATTACAATGCCTAAAGCTGCGCAGCTGCTATATGTGAGAACAGTCCACAAACCAGCAAGCAAGACCACATCGGTCAATCCATGCTGCGATATTGACATTGCAACTATATAAGCAGTAGCTATTATTGACACTGCTACTGCATAAGCTGACTATTGCATTTGCAATTAGCATGTCTTTAATCATTGCATAGCTTAGCCTACTGCGCCTAGCGTTTACGATGTAGCCAGCAGAACTAAATACGCGTTCCATGGCAGCTGAGGTTGCAGGAACACAGTACTACTTGAGATGAGTTAACATGAAGACGAGCAAATCTTTCAGTGCTACGTGAGCAGAATGGACGTATAACCATGAACAGATAATTGAAAGTTTGAAACAGCCTTCAGATAAGTAAGTAAGTAAGTAAGTACATTCTTAAAACCCAATATTCATGATGCATAAACTCATTCTTAATGAATGCGTTCTCAGTGTAATTTTCACTCATCTAATCGATAAGCTAATCGATTTTCGATTAGAATTAGCTGAAAATTGCTAATCAATTAGAATTAGAATTAGCATGAGACGACAGCTAATCGATTAGAATTAGAATTAGCTGTCTGTCTAATCGATTAGCTAATGATTAGCATCTAATCGATTAGTTACCCATCTCTGGTGTTAAGTAATTTGATTGCCTATCTGTCCGTCTCTTTACATATGTCTGTCTGTATGTCTCTGTATATCTGTCTGTCTCTGTCAATCTTTCTGTCTGTCTGTCCATCCGTTCGTACGGCTGTGAACATTCGCGCCAAATAGTCTGTTGCCTGCGTCCATTGCGCCTGTAGTTCACGAGGGTCGGTATAGACAGCGTTGCCTCCAGTGGTCGTCTCATGGCGTGCCTCTATGTAAGGCGAGACTTGCGAAGGTTTCAGGCGAGTCTTCTGGTCATCGTGTGGTCAGTCAACGGTCAGCGGTCAAGATAACTGACTTTGACTGTCCAGCAGTGACCAAGACAGTGGACATTACCTGGGACTAAAAAATCTGCCACGTTCTGTCAGTAAGTAGGTTCGTAATCGTAATTGTAATCGTAATCGTAATCGTAACTATAATCATTATGATTATAAATACGAATCGTAATCGTAATTGTAATCGTAATTGTAATTGTAATCGTAATCCTAATTGTAATCGTCGGTATAGTTTCGTTTGAACTATATTCGCGCCATAGAATTGGGCATACAAGATTAGATTAGATTTGATTAAGCATAGATTAGATTGCTGCTGTTAAATGAATGGGATTATCGCGATCTCGATGGCCAAGTAAAAACAAGAACAATTACTATAACGTTTATAATTTTTAAAATTCTTGTTATAACTACCATTATTCTGCTATCATTATTATGTTATTACTATTGCTATTATTAGCAATTTAATTATAATTTCGGACTTATGGAAGAGCTTCCGGTTTGATCGAAATCCGACTGAGACAGTAATCCCATCGGAAGGAAGGCGAAAGCATTAGGTTCCGTATCGCACTGTTTGGAATGATACGGATAATGGAAAAAGGATACGGGAGTGGAAGGAAGGAAGGAAGGGAACGAAGGAAGGAAGGAAGGAAGGACGGAATGAGGGAGCACGGAATGAGGAGGAAACGTTGGAAGAAGGACGAAGAGGAGGAGGAGGAGGAAGAGGCGGAGGAGGAGAGGAGGAGGAGGAAGAGAGGGGAGAAGGGGTGGTGGAGGTGAATGGTGAAGTTGGTGGAGGCATAAGGAGGAGTTCAGAGGAGGAGGAACATGAGGAGGAGGAGGAGATAAAAGTAGGAGGAGGATAAGGTTAAAGATGAAAAAGGAAGAGGAGGAGGAGGAGAGAGGAAAAAGAGAGAGGAGAGGAGGAGAACGAGGATGGGAGGAGGACGAGAAGGAGAGAGGAGAAAGAGGAGGATAGGAGGAGATGGAGAGGAGGAGAACTAGGAGAAGGAGATGAGGAGGAGAAGGAGGAGGATAGGAGGAGATGGAGAGGGAGAACAAGGAGGATAGGAGGAGATGGAGAGGATGGAACAAGGAGGATAGGAGGAGATGGAGAGGAGGAGAAGAGGAGAAGGAGGAGGGGAATATGATGAGAATAGAGAGGAAGAGCTGAAGAGGAGGAAGAAGTCAGAGGAGGAAGGAGGAGGAGGAACATAATTACATTGGAGGATGAATCTGTAGAAGAGGAGTCGGATGAGGATGATGACATTTGAGAACGGATCTAAAGGGGAAGGAGAGGAAGAATAGGTGACATTGGATCCGAGGAGGAAGGGTCAGATGGAGGAAGGATTTGACAAAGATAGCGCTGATCCGATTCTATCCTGATCTCTCTGTCCTTGTCTCTGTGTGTATCGCTCTTTTTATCTTGATTTGTCTCTTTATATGTCCGTTTGTCTGTTTTTGTCTATCTTTGCTGGTTTTGTCTGTGCGTCTTTATCTCTGTCGATGTCTTTGCCTCTGTCTGTCTCTGTCTGTCTCTGAACTCTGTCTCTCTTCTCTCTCTCTCTGTCTCTGACTCTGTCTCTACCTCTGCCTATCTGTCTGTCTCTGTCTGTTGTTGTCTCTCCATCTGTCTGTCTCTCTCTGTCTTTGACTGTGCCTCTACCTCTGCCTATCTCTCTCTCTCTCTCTGTCTGTTGTCTGTCTCACCATCTGTCTGTCTCTCTGTCTTTGACTGTGTCTGTACCTCTTACTATAATATCTGTCTATGACTGTGCCTCTACCTATTACTACTATATATCTGTCTTTGTCACGCTCTGACTGTGCGCCTTTTTCTATGTCTATGGGTTTATTTGTCTCTTTAACACCGTCTCTGTAAGAGCCCCTGTGTCTGCCTTTGTCTGTCTGTAAATCTGCCTCTGTCCTTGTCCCTGCCTCTACATATTATTATCTCTGTCTGTGTCACCTTCCGTGTATGTTTTCTCTCAGTTTCTCTGTCTCTGTATCACTACCTCTGCATCGAGAGGAGATGCAACAGTTGCAGCATCTGAAGGGGATTCAGCGGATGACGCAGTTCAACTGACAGTCCGCATCTTCCATCACATCACCCACCATCAGCAGCCAATAACGAATACATACATTCACATCAGCACGCCTCACCAACATCGCCTTAGTCGCCAATGCCTTATCAGCTGCGCCAACATCACACACCGTCGCTCGTTCTCTTTCAGCTGTTGCTCCAACTACACTTGCGCATTCTTTCGTCACAGCTCGCCTCGATTACTCCTAGGGTGTAACCGAATCCTGATCCGGAAATCGGGTTGCGCCGGATTTTGAACTAGACCGATTAATCGGAATCGGCGCATCCCAGGACTACCGATCCAAACACCAAAAGAAGTAATATTTTTTAACAAAAACAATTTCTTTTTTCAGTAATACAAAAATAGTAACCTGTTTTACCGACCTTTTTTCTTAAGCCACGAGGTTTCAAGTGTTAATTTTATTAGAAATAAAGAACTTATAGCATTTATCTTTCCAGCTATTTATTTAAAATAGTTCATTGCATAAAGTGGCTCGTTGGATAACAGCTGGCGTAGAGAGCGAGAGGTAACGAGTTCGAGCCCCGTACGGATATGCTTTGTAGGCTGCGATAGCGCCGTGTACAAACAGCTGTCTGTTCTGTTAGTAGTTAACTAGTTAAGATTGTTTCAATTGCATAACATGTAAATGTACAGCGCAGTGCGTTTGTCAGGCGCTTAATTAAAGAAAAGGATATTATTATATTATATTTATTTAAACTGTCGTTTGAATAAATATTACTTCTCGTTAGAACACACAAGATTTTGTTTGTTTTTATCCATCTAGTTTAACTTGCAGGAATCTTGATTGCTTGCAATCTTGATTGATTGAGCCACAGGCTAAAAAGTCAAATCTTGCAGACGACTAGTTCGATCACTTACAATCATTCAATCGTCGTGAAACTTGGCAGACAGACTCGCCCTCGCACACACTTCTGCTATCAAAATTTCAGCTCCCCAAAAAGGCTAGCTTATAGAACAGGGTTGCCAACTTTTCGAATCGGGGAATCCCCTTTTCCGACACGCAGCGTTGTGATTGGCCAGCGTTGCCTTTGGCTGCAACAGAAACGGGTGCGGTGCTTGATTAAACGGACGCTATGTTGTAAAATGCTCTATATTTGTAGAGGTAACTGCTTAATATGACGGATTATAGGATACTAGATGGATATAGTAAAAAAACTTTGTCTTTACTATTGGTTCTTTTTATCCATCTAGTTTAACTTGCAGGAATCTTGATTGATTGCTTGCTTGCTTGAGTCACAGGCTAAATAGTCAAATCTCTGACGACTAGTTCGATCACTTACAATCATTCAATCGTCGGGAAACTTGGCATATGACTCGCCCTCGCACACACTTCATTCTATCAAAATTTCACCTCCCAAAAAAGGCTAGCTTATAGAATCGGGGACTAAACTTTTCGAATAGGGAATCCCCTTTTGCGATACGGCGTTGCGTCCATAGCGTTGAAGTTATTACAAATGAACGCGGACTATATATTTGTAGAGGTAACTGCTTGATATGACCTATTATGAGCTAGATGGATACTGTAAAAACTTTGCAGGACACGTGTCAAATTGTTTGCCATTAGTTTAACGTCACGAGGATCTTGCTTGAATGAGCCACAGGCTAAAATGTCAAATCTTGCGACGACTAGTTCGATCACTTACAATCATTCAATCGTCGTGAAACTTGGCAGGTAGACTCGCCCTCGCACACACTTCATTCTATCAAAATTTCAGCTCCCAAAAAAGGCTAGCTTATAGAATCGGGGACTCAACTTTTCGAATCGGGGAATCCCCTTTTCCGATACGGAGCGTTGTGATTGGCCAGCGTTGTGATTGGCCGCAGTCGTAAAATGAACGCGGACTATATATTTGTAGAGGTAACTGCTTCATAAGACGCATTATAGGATACTAGATGGATATAGTAAAAAAACTTTGTTTTTACGGGCTGTATTTTTTATTTCTGCGATCGCGGAGCAACAAACAGTGCCTAGAACCAAATAAAAATAAATATTGCCAATTAATCCGATCGAATCCTTTATCGGCGCAAAGCAGGCCAAATATCCACATAATATCTGGAATCGGAAATCGGAAAAATGCCAATCGATCACACCGTAATTACTGCCTATCCCTTTAATCTTGCTTACCGCCGGCATGTTTGGCCTACCTTGACCGCATTCTCCGTTCTGCAGCGCGCCTTATCGGGCAAATACCTCACTTCGGTCATGTGTCAAATTACACGCTGTAGGTCCTGCGCTGGCTCCCTGTCCCGTCAGCGTATAGAGTACAGGATCGCCTCTTTGGTATGAAGGTGCCAGCTGGCCTTGATCCGTCTTACCTGCTTGACCTTTGTCGGCCTGTGTCGGGTGCTCGCAGTAGTCGCTCCCTGAGCTTAGAAAGGAAGGGGTGCTCTCGGGACCGTTTGCCCGTGCTCTATCGTGCAAAGTGGTGCTTTTACTGTGATAGTCCCGGTGGTGTGGAATGGCCTCCCTCTTGAGCTGCTTCTGCTGCATAGGAGCAGCTGTAGAGGGAGGATATTTCGGACCCTGAGCAGAGTCTACTGTACGGGCACTGCATGACACAAGTCAAATTGTTTTTCGGGGATATAGAGGAAGTTAGGATATTATAGCGCTAAAATATTTTTGAAACAACTAAACTAGTAACTGGTAACATTTGACGTTTATTTTATCGACAAAAGAGAATATTTAATCGAAACCATAATATTATTATCAGGGTGCCTTGGTCATGTCAATAAATTTTCTGTGACATTTTCGCCCTCCCCCTCTCTAAGTTACGGGCCCTTTGCGACCGCACGGTTCGCCACACCCTAAGACCGGCATTGCATACATGTATAAATGAGTACATACACATACATATAATACGTACTGTACAAGAGCCAAAGCCAATATCTAGCAATATCATCAGCCACTTACTCGACCAGAGCATGTTTGCCAAGTTTGAAAATGCGCTACATGAAATTGCGTGTGCATACATCTATGTGTAATACATGACGTCTGTTTGGTTTGAGTCAATCTATGGTGTGACGTCAGAAGACGGCGAAGCGGCAACATCAAAGACCGGTGTATTTGCTCTGATCATCACGCTAAAGAGGGGCTTTTAAACTAAGCTGTCTGTCTTTCTGTCTCTGTCTCTCTATGTCTGTCTCTGCCTCTCTCTTGCTCTCTCTCTCTCTCTCTCTCTCTCTGTGACTCTTTATGTCATTTTCTGCCTCTCTATGTCTCTTTGTCTATCTATGTAGCTCTGCCTGCCTCTCTGTCTCTCTCTAAATCTGTGTCTGTCTCTGTCTTCTTCTCTGTCTATATCTCTCTCTTTCTCTCTCGCTTTCTCTGTGTGTGTCTCTCTGGCTTGGGCGTCTGTATATCAGCTGCAGTGGAGTTTACAAGTCCGTGTTTCTCCGCAGTGGGTTGCATGCGTGGAATCGTCTGGGTTACGAGCCCAGCGACTATTCGCGAGAAATCCTCGTGGATCTGTTAGACTTCGCCGTTGACTTATTCAATACATTCAACTCTCTCGATCTTGCTTTTCGAAAGACTATGACGATTACAGTGACGATGACGGCAACTATGACGATTACTATGACGATGACGGTAACTATGACGATTACTATGACGATGACGGTAACTATGACGATTACTATGACGATGACGGTAACTATGACAGCTTGTTAAGCTAACCACTATGGACTTCACGCGCTATATATGTATTAGACGGTAAGTATTAGACGGTAGAACAGTCTTTAAATTCATGCATGTAACTACTGTTACCATTTTCCCACAAACAATAATTATAATTGATGCAAGGATTATGATTCTGTCAATAGCAATAGGAGTCGCAATATTTACTGCAATAATATTGTGTACTAAATATATTTGCTCTTTAAACTATTGTGCAATTATTTGTTTCTGGTTTTTTGTACGTAGAAAACCTAACAACGAGCTCTTATTCCTACCTACCATCAGCCATTACTGTTCCCTTACATGTATATAACCCCACGCAATCTGCGATCTTCGAGTATGGTCTTTTGGTAGAGCCTAAACGTAGCACTGTCACTGGCTCTCGCGCATTCCATTTAGCTGCCCCAAGGAATAGACTCGACTACAAAGGTTTGTCCAATGCTTGAACTCTTTTCTTATTTCAAGAAACACATCATTATCTCTTTATTCCTAAGTGGCTTTCAGACATCTGGACATCTAATAGCTCTTCACCTGGCAACTGACTAACCGAGCCTCAGATTCGCATTTGGTGGTTTTTTTCTGTTTAGCGACTATAGCTGTGTGGTAACAAAAACCATTAGCGTCGCCCTCCTCCTTTATCCAGGGTTGGGACTGGCACTGTTAGAGTGCAAACAGTGGCGTAGTTAGATATCGCATTTTCCGTGACTGCGAGCGTTATAAAGTTTCGTAATGATGATGACAATGATAATGTAATGATAACAACAAGAACAATACAATACAATTTCGGCCCCTTCTCGTTGTCTTAAGACGTTTCTTTCTTCGCAGAGTTCTTCGCACTGGGAGCGCTTCTGATTGGGTATTACTGTGAGAGGCGCTTTATAAATTTTCTAAATACAATACAATACAACAAGCAATAATAATAATGACAATCAACTATAAGTTATTCCTCTCGCAGCGATACTAGTAATAATGAATGTGGGCTCAATAATTACCGCCAATATTATTAGGCCATCAATACGTGAGCTTAGTTACGATAATCCATGCAATAGTATGCTAACCCACAACTGTTGTTTCTTCCGTTTGGACATGTTTAGCCAGCTTACCTGAATGTTGTCAGGTCTTTCGAGTGATCTTCATCCGTAGAAACAGGAGACTTTTCCCTCTGCTGGATTAAAGCTCCTTTCTCCTCTTCCCAGTCAATGGAGACTCCAGACGCGGACTGGTGGAGGACTATCATGCGACGTCTGCGTCCGTGTGACAGTTATTGGCTAGATGGCACTCACACGCGGGCGTGCGACGATCGGAGCTGAGGCGATGAGTGGAGCCCATGTCGGGTGGCTATTGAGCTGGTGATGTTGGGGAGGGTGTAGTGGAGTGCGGACAGGAATGATGTAATGGTGAATGGTAGGGTGGGTGTGTGATGGATGGGTGGTTGGGTGGTGGATGGATGTGGGTGGATGGATGGATGGGGGGGTGGATGGATGGGTGGGTGGGTGGGTGGATATGAGTGGGTGGATGGATGTGGGCGGATGGATGGATGGATGGATGGATGAGTGGATGGATGGATGGATGGATGGATGGATGGGATGGATGGATGGATGGATGGATGGATGGATGGATGGATGGATGGATGGATGGATGGATAGATGGATGCAGCATGGATGGATGATGCATGGATGGATGGGTGGATGGATGGATGGATGGATGGATGGATGGATGGATGGATGGATGGATGGATGGATGGGATGGATGGATGGATGGATGGATGGATGGATGGATGGATGGATGGATGGATGGATGGATGGATGGATGGATGGATGGATGGATGGATGGATGGATGGATGGATGGATGGATGGATGGATGGATGGATGGATGGATGGATGGATGGATGGATGGATGGATGGATGGATGGATGGATGGATGGATGGATGGATGGATGGATGGATGGATGGATGGATGGATAGATGGATGGATGGATAGATGGATGGATGATGGATGGATGGATGGATGGATATACGGGCGGATAGAGGGAAAGAAGGAAGGGATGTAGGAAAAGAGGTAGAGAGAAATGAAGGAAAGAAACACTGAAATGAAAAAGAAAGGAGGCAAAGAAGGCAGCATGGAAGGAAGGAAAGAAGAAAGGAGTGAAAGTAGAGATAGATGGAAATGGAAAGATGGAATGACGGATGGACTGATGATTGGTCTGTACCGTAGTAACCTTCGGAATGCTATAATAGTATCTGCAACCAACACATCCCTTTGCTTTATCGTGTACTATCCTTACTGCCTCCCTAATCGGGGTACACTGCACTCGAATACATTTAGCTAATCTCCGATTGACATAGCTGCACTCGTCTCAACGTCTTTGCGCTGCGCCGTCTTAAAGAATATCAATACGAGCTTCAGTCCATGTTACAGGCGCGCTCCTTTCGCTATTTTGCAAACAGTTTGCAGCCATGTCTCTTTCTTTCCATGTCCTCTTATCTCTGTGTTCCAGTCCAGCATAGTGGCCGATTGGCCAGAGCGGTCGCCTTGTAAACGCGGAGAGTACTCGAACGAGGCCTCCCCCTGAGACGGTTACTGTGTAGGGACATTGGGCAAGTCATTCATTCACAATTATTGCTCAGCGCCATCGATTGATGCTTCGTAATTAGATGGTGGCGTTTAATAGGAGAAGTATAAGAATAAAGATAAATGCTTTGATGGTTTAGTGGTTAGTGTTCTGGAGTGTCAGTCGAAGATAGGGGTTTAAATTTCATCCACGGCAGAAATTGGTTGTGAGATTTCGGCCCCAGCTGCGCCCCCTAGCCAACGCTGCTATAATGAGTGCACTAATCGTACACTGGCTGTGGGAAGATGAGACGGCGAGGGAGAGGACTGGCCAACCGATCTCATATGCCGAGACTAAGAAAACTGAAGTAGTTGACCCACAGTTGTCTATAGGGACTTGGCTTAAAGAATTGCTCTGCTTGTTCTTCTTCTGCTACTATCTTCTTATACTTCATAATCATCATCATCATCATCATCATCATCATCATCATCATCATCATCATCATCATCATCATCATCATCATCATCATCATCATCATCATCGTCATCGTCGTCGTCGTCGTCGTTATCATCATCTTCTTCATTTTCTTTTTCTTTTTCGTTCAGTGATATTTGTTAATTCATGTGGAGAAGGGCGACTTATGATTTATAGGGACCTTTCTTGCTGTCGAATTAATCATTGTCAAATCCACGCCACGTTAGGTAGGATGGCTCGTTTTATATAGGAAGGCAACGGATGATTGAGAAACAAAAAGACAGCCGTACGCTAACGAGCTGATGGATTGGGAGAAGTAGCAGGCGGAAAAAGTGGAGGAGATGGAGCATAGGAAGGCAGTCAATGGAAAAGAACTGAGGGAAAAGGAGAAGTAGGAGGAAGACGAAATGGAGATGTTGTACTGCCATGGAGGAGCATGTAAAAGAATAGAAGAAATGGAAAAGGAGGAGGAGGAGGAAGACTTGGAGGAAGTGCTGTATAGTACGACACATTAAAGGAGAGGAAAGACTGGTAGTAAGGGAGTAGTAGAGGGTGGAATGGAGAGAGGGCGTGATGTTGACTGTATGGAATGAGGAGGAAATAAGTCGTTGTTTGGTTTTCATCTTGTATAAACAGTTGAGTTGATGGGAAGCAATGACAATAGCGGTGATTAGTCTTTAGAATTGCACCTGGTCTCGGCTACGTTGGCGGATGAGTCTGGGGCAGGGATGGGTTGAGATGAGAAGACGGAGGTTGGGTGGATGGATGGATGGATGGATGGGAGGACGAAAAGGAAATGGTTCAGGAGGGAGTGATGTAGAAGAAAGGAACGGCTCGATTGGATGATGGATGGGACGGAGCATGTTGGAGGAGAGGGAGAGAGGAGAGGGAGGGAGAGAGAGAGAGGGAGGGAGCCGGAGAGGGAGAGAGGGAGAGACAAAGACAGAGACAGAGAGGGAGAGGGAGAGGGAGAGAGGGAGGGAGATGGAGAGGGAGAGGGAGAGAGACAAACAGACAGACAGGCAGAGACAGAGACAGAGACAAAGACAGAGAGACAGAGACAGAGCGAGGGGAGAGAGGGAGAGAAAGTAAGACAGACAGGCAGACAGAGACATAGAGACACAGAGAGACAGAGAGAGATAGACAGAGGCAGAGAGAGACAGAAAGACAGACAGAGAGAGACAAAGAAAGGGAAAGAGAGAGGGAGAGCGGCAAATACACTGGACCAGATCTCTATCACATGCAAACACTGACGAGATATATAGACAGAGAAGGAACCGGAGACTTGAAGTCATGGAGACACACAGACAGACAGAGGCAGAAACACACACTGTTATGTACAAACGGAAACAGAGAGATTATACAGGTAGGCCTATATTATGTTGGCCTGTTTGCTGGAGTTGTAAACAACCCTGGACAATGTAGGACATCATAATTATTGCTCCCACGTAAGAAACCAAAACCTATGGTCTCCGTCCTCGAGTAAGTTGATAACACCACTAGACAATAACATGAGGTTATACTGATTTCTTATTTTATATATATTTATATTTGCATACCTACATCTTTGTCTTTTGAATACCGGAAGTGATCAAAATAAATAATAATACGCGTAATCTGTGTGAAAATCGATGAATACAGCATTACAAGGTGAACTGATATATATGTATGGATATATATGTATGGATGTACATTTATACTATATAAACATGTGTAGGGATGATTGTGTGTATCTTTTATACGTAGATTAGTTTCAAAACACACATAATCTTATATTTGTTTATCCAAAAAGTACAAAATGTACGCAATAATATAAAATATTGCTAATTAATGGGTTCCATTGTTTAAAGTGATGTAATTTCGAGGTGCATTCACATAATGTACAACTAAATATACCATTCTGTGCAGAAATTAATGCTGAATCCATTGCTATATTACAAGTTATGATATGTGAAACCAAACACGAAATCGAGGGGGGGTGGTAACCACCCCTTTTGGTAGCCAGTGTTACAAAAAAAGCTTGGTAGCCCTAGGGTTAAATATGGGAGGATTAGAGAATGATATAAATTTAATCTGGCGGCTTCAGGAAGAAGGTGGGAGACCCTATATAGAATACCAATGGTTTTTGGCGAGTTTTTTGGCAATGAAATTAATATGTTCTCTCCAAGACAGGTGGCTATCGACCGTCACTCCTAGGAATCTGGACGACTCGACTCGTAATAATGGGGCTCCTGCCATTTCCAGGGCAAAATCCCTTGGTGATGTTTTTCGATGGGACCTGAATAATATTATATTTGTTTTGTCAATGTTGAGGGTAAGACGATTAGCTAAGAACCATTTATTTACTAGAATTAATTCATTATTAACTATTTGTTGTAGGGTTTCCCAAGAGTGATGCGCGAAGAAGATGTTAGTATCATCGGCGAATAGGATAAAATACAGGTTTTTTGAAATCTTTGCAAGGTCATTAATGAATAGGAGAAACAGAAGAGAACCGAGATTGGAGCCTTGGGGGACTCCATATGGTATTTTACGACCCTCTGAAAGTACATCATTGCATATTACCTTTTGAGTACGATCCTGGAAATAGCTGTAGAACCATTTTAAGGTAGAACCCCTAATTCCCAAATTTTCAAGCTTTTTTAGTAGTATGGTATGGTCAACCGTATCGAACGCCTTCGCAAGGTCGATAAAGATACCTACGGCATATTCATTGGCATCAATTGCTTTAGTAATTCTGTCCTCCATGTCTAATAAAGCCATATAGGTGGAGTGACCCTGTTGGAAGCCATGTTGAGTTTGGTGTATTAGGTTGTAAGTGTTAATAATTATAATTACTGAGTCTATCGTAAACTATTTTCTCGAAGTATTTTGTGAAATAAGGAAGTACTGAAACTGGTCTATAGTTAGCTGGATTTTCAGCATCACCCTTTTTGAAAATTGGAACCACTTTAGCCATTTTAAGCTTAGAAGGAACTATTCCGTTCGTTGAAGAACAGTTAATGATAGCCGTTAATATTCATTCATTCATTTCAGAGATTTATATAGCGCCCCTTCAAGATTATCTACTCAGAAGCGCTCCCGACTCAACCCCGGCTAAAGAGAACAATCTTGAGGTTAGAGAAGAATGTGGCCGCAAGGGCTCTATGCATTAGGCGTAGATCCACAGGGAGCTCATTCCAGATTGCAGGGCCAGCAACAGAAAAGGCACGGCGCTGCATAATAGAGGTCCGTGACCGGGGAACAAGAAGCTCAACCTGCTTAGAGGAGCGGAGAGAACCACGGCGCTGGACGCTCAGGGTGGAGCAGCAGAGCTCCTGTAAGTAAACAGGGGCCACACCCGCGAGGCAGCGCCAGACCAAGGCAGAGATCCGGTAAGTTATCCGCTGCGGGAAAGGGAGCCAATGCAAGACATCCCGCATGTAATCAGTAACATGGCCGAATCTTGCGATGCGGCCAATGAGGCGTGCCGCCGCTCGCATGACCCGAACCAAGCACCCAACCCGAGCCGCCGGAAGACCCACATAGAGGGCGCTGCAGTAATCAAGGCGAGAAACAATAAAAGAATGGATAAGCGTTAAGGCAGCATTAGAGGTTAAAGAACGAAAGACCACTCTAAGCTGACGCAGCTGGTAGTAGCAAGCGCGGCATAGTAGGTTTATATGCCGCGTGAAGGTTAGTTCTTGGTCCAAAGTGACACCAAGGTCCCGGACAGAGGATGAGAAGGTAAACTGCGGGAACTCCTGGGCAAGGGCCTCCAGGTCAATCTTGGCAAGCTGCTGGCGCGTGCCAAGCCAAATAAACTGGGTTTTAGAAGAGTTCAGCCGTAGCCGATTGGAGGACATCCAGGCCTCCAGAGCCTCCATTGCCCGGTTCATGGACCGGACTGCGGTAATGGCTGCTGACGCAGGACAGTGCAAATACGCCTGCAGGTCATCCGCATAAGACTGGCTCAGCATAGAAAGTGCGGCTAAGAGAGGACCAAGATCAGCAGTATATATAATGTATAGAAGAGGGCCCAGCACAGAACCCTGTGGCAGTCCATACGGGGCAGGAACCCATGGAGTCCTGGTAGACCCGTGGACGACAGAGAAAGAACGGTCATGGAGGAAGGAACCAAGCCAGTCAAGAAGGTTTCCAGAAAGACCAAAAGAGGCAGAGAGGCGCATAAGAAGGATACCGTGATCAACGGTATCAAAAGCGGCGCTCACATCAAATAGTGCTAAGAAGGTGACCTGTGACCTATCAATAGCCCCATAGATATCAGAGAGCAGACGAACTAACAGCTATTAAGTGGATATTTTGAGTGGCTAAGTAAGGGTCAATATCGTCTAAACCTCTGGTATGTGTTTTTTGAGAGAAGTGCTAATTTTCAGGATCTCTTCAGCAGTGGTCAGTGGGAAACCCATTGAATTCAATCTAGAGGGTGGAAGGAATTCTTCAAAGGAACCGGTGGACTCCGGGAGAGAACTAGATAGCTCGGAGGCTATTGTGACGAAGTAATTGTTGAAACTATTAGCAATTATTTCGGGATCCTCGACCAATAATCCTTTAATCTTTAGGGTAATTTGGTTAACTTTTTTATCTTCAATATGCATGGCTGCTCTAAGTAGTTTCCATGTAGCCTTTAAGTCATTATGGTGTTTAAAGAACTCCGTTGTATTATAGTAGTTTCGTTCAGCATTTAGTCTAACTGTTTTAAATTTATTCCTATACTGAGTAAAAGCTTTTTTGTTTTGGTGAGTTGGATTTTTTATGTATCGTGTATGCAGGGTTTGTTTTTTCTTACAGGACTTTAATAACCCTGGTGTCATCCAGGGTTTCTTCAATGTATCTCTAGGTTTCTTTTCTTCGATGGTCACAGGGAATGCCGAATTATAGGCAAGTGAGTATTTCTCGAAAAAGAGGTCGTATGCTCCATTTGTATCACCCAAGTCGCAAACCTTCTTAATGTCGTCCCAACTTTCATCCTGTAGGGCCAATTTGAATCTGGTTAGATTATCTTCTTTCACAATTCTAGTTTTCTTGGTACAATTATTTATTGGTAAGATAGTTTCAAGGGGAAAGCAAGCATAGACTGGTAGATGGTCAGAAATGGCGGATATAAGGACGAAGGCTTCAATTAGTTTCGACCAGGCATTACTAAATATGTTGTCAATCAGCGTGCTGGTATCGGGGGTAATTCGAGTAGGTCTGGTTATTATTGGTAAAAAATGATGGGCCGTCAGATAATTATGAAAAGCGCAAGAATCGTTATGGTCATTGATTTTTAGAAGATCTATATTGAAGTCCACTAGTAAAATTACTTCTTTTGGATTATTTTTTATTCCCGATAGTAATTCATCAAATTCTTCATTGAATTCCTTGAGGTTCTGTCCTGGGGGACGATAAATTACTCCTACCACGGGGAACTCTTTTTTAACGTCAGGCTAATAAAGAGGCTACGGTAAGATTTATGTTCTTCTGTACTACCTTTCGTGGTAAATTGGTGGAATTTTAATTGATTATTTATAAGCAATCCCACCCCTCCCCCTTCCTCCTGCTCTTGACCTCCCCACGAAAGTGTATCCACTTACATGTTTTGTGCTTTCTAAGTTTTCGTCTAACCAGGTTTCCGTCAGTGTAATGACTGAGGCCTTAGAATTAATGGCCAGCTCACTAATTTCTGACAATTTGTGCGTTATGCTTCGGCAGTTAATATGCAAAACCGTAAGAGAAGGACTGACTAGCTGACTTTTTGATTGAATTTGCTTAGCGAATGCAACAGAGTCAATGTAGGGGCTTGACCAGGTAGGATTTCTAAAGTAGTTTACATCCGGTTCCCAGTTAGTATTTTCTAGAAATTTTATTTTCTGGGAACTATCTTCAATTTCCTCTGGGAATACCTCCAGTTCGGTTGCAATGGAGTTCGTAATATTAGATTCATAATTCGAATCGAGGGATACTTCTTGGTCAATTAAGTTTGGCTCTTCATCTGAGTCTGTTTCTAATTCAGCAATTGGTAAGTTTAAAAGCAGGGTTAAGAACTTGGAAATCGGTTACATTATATCTCGAACATCTGGTTTTTGATCAATGATGATCCCCGGTGATGGTTGAATGCGAGAGCTAGTTGCCAGACCAGTGGTCTCCATAAAGAGATACGAGGTGTAGCTATAGGCGGCTGCTCAGTATAGGAAATATTACTAGTTAGCTTGAGGGCAGAATAGGAAGAATGAGAAGGGGAGTAGAAGAAAGCTAAAAAAAACAATAACAGCGGTAACAAAAAACAGTAACAAGATAAGCGTGGTTAACAACAACAACAAAAAATAGTTGGTGCCCGTCACTAGTCTCATATTTTTTAACTCGTGAGCTAAACCATCGGTGCTTAACGAAGGTCTTAACGGAAATAAAAGAAAAGAAAACCAACTGACTGTTGCCATGAACGTCGATGCCACACGTAATAGATCAGTGAGGGTCTTGCTCTGTGGAGGTTGAGGTAGAGACTGTGGTGTTGAGGGTCGGGAACATCTTATCAAGGTCATCAGGATCGGATTTACGCCGAGGCTTTGCGTCTTGTTCTTCTAACAGGCGCAGATAGATCATCCATGAAGTAGTCCAGGTTGATATTGCCATGCCCTCCTTTACGAGACGTCTGGTTTTTGCGTAGATGAGAGCATTGGACGCAGTTAAGTGTTCGTTAATATAGATGTTGGTTTTCTTCAACGCGGAGCGGGCTGCGTAAACCAACCTGCGCGATCTGTAGGTGAGGAACTTTACTAGAACCGGACGATATTTCTCCTTCCCCTTTTTTGGGAGTCGAAATGCTGTAGAGATGTCCGATTCGGAGATGGATAATCCGAGAGTAGAATTGCAGAGGTTTAGAACTGCTTTCAAGGTTTCTGAGTCGCTCGAGTCTTTGGTAGCGAATTGAGCGTCGGGTTCGATGAGACCATGTATCATTAGATTCGCCGCTCTGGACTCGGTTTCGACTTGGTCCAAGCGCATTCTCAATCTCTTGTTTGATGCCTCAAGATCAGATAGTTGAAGTAGAAGTTTCTCCTGATGGGCATCGATTGAGGCCTTTACCGTAACTTCTATAATTGGGTTGAGTTTAAGGAGAACTTTTTCGATTATCTTGTCAAGTTTCCTCTCAATCATGTCTTCGATCGCAGGTGAAAGGGTTGATTCCAATCGTTCAACCAGTAGTTCAGTAACCTTTTCATCTTTCAGGAGATCGACAAGTTCCTCAACCTTAGTCGATTTCTTCGACATGATTAACCAACGAGCGGAATAATGGTGTAGTTCTGAAAGGTGTAGTTCTGAATGACTGACAACAAACTCTTGAAAACGAAACCGACTTGATTGGAGTCCTCTGGTGTACACATTCGCTGCGCGACAGAATACAGGTCAAGCTAATTGGTGTGAGGTCAAGTTAAGTACTGAAGTGAGACCCGTTAAGCCATAGCCGAGAGACCCATCCCTTCAAATGGAATCTTTACGTTTTTCCTAATGTTTGTCCAAAATTCACGTCAGGATTAAAGCAGAGATTGGTATATCCTTCGGCAGGCACCGTAAATCCTGGGCATTAATCTTGGGCATTAATCCTGGGCATTAATCCTGGGCATTAATCCTGGGCGAGTATGTATTTCAAAAGACGTTTATATCCTATGGAGAAGATAGAAATCTTTCAGTGCCGCCCATCCATTCGTATCCGTCCTTTATGCTCATTCTTAGTTCAACATAAAAATTACTGATATTCTCATAATTTTTAGAGTTTAGATACTAGCCACGGTAAACCTCATAGAAATCGCAGTTACTCCTTAAAGTTTTAGCTTTCAAAAAACTTTAATTCCTCAAGATTTAAAAGAAATACACTCCGAGCTGCCACGCACCGCCTGTGACTAGACCGCCATTTCATATATTAATTGTGAGTAAATATAGTAAATATATATAGCCCTCTTCGTATATTGCAATAGTTAGTCACCTCATAAATAAATTTATATCAAACATAAAGTTTATATATAATACATGGGTAGGGCACGGCATCATAGGCCTAGTGCATTGTATTGGATAGTATTGTGTTGTATATAGTGCATTGTATTGGATAGTATTGTGTTGTAGTGCATTGTATTGGATAGTATTGTGTTGTATTGCATTGTATTGGATAGTATTGTGTTATATTGCATTGTATTAGATTCTGTAGTGTTGTATTGTTTTCAATTTTATACAACTAGACCCTGAAGTCCCCCACCCAAACTTTCCATCATTTCATTTTTCACGGAGACTGGTTTCCACCTGCAGCGATGCTATTTTTCCAATCGACTCTTTTTCTGCTACTGGCCGACCATAAATTCCGCCTCAGTTCAATGCGAAGGTCCGTTTCTTCCGGTTGAGTGCAGCGGAGGTTAAGCTGGGTCTGATGAAAGGGGAAAGTGGCACGGCTTGAGGTAAGATTTCGATTCGATGAGGCATTGTTTGGTATTAAATAGAATCTGGTTCTATAGGATTGGTAAAGTAAGGTAATTTATGGTAAGGTATAAGGGTAGGCATAAGGTAGGGAAAGGCAAGGCAATTCAAGGGAAGGGACGGGAAGGAAAGGGAAGGTAGCTTAGGGAAGGCATATAGGAATGTGAGGTACGATATTCCAAATAGATTTCAATTCCTCATGAATTCTTCAAATTCTTAGTTCCTCCACTAATACCACTCACTCACCCACCATCATCTGCCTCAGACTCTTCTACCTATCCCACAGGCTTTCCACTCCAAATTGAAGTCTCACCTCTTCCAGAATTCCTCACCTAATCCATCTGATCTGATCAAACTCCCAGATATTTACCAAAATGCAATTAGTTGTTCCAATGCTCTGTCATTGTCAAGTGATACTCCCTATAGCTTTTATATCAATATTGATACAACTGAACAAATGCATCAGTATGAAACTCGTATGAGAAACAACCATCCATCACTCATTTGCAGTACTAACACCTGCCTATTTTCTGTAGCTGCACCGAGTCCAAACCTTTGCAACTCACTGCCCAAAAGTCTTAAACCTACAGTATTAACTCCATGGCATCGCTAAAGGCGAATAATAAACTCTCATTATTATCTCGATACCGAACTTGTTTTGTTTTCTTAGTGATTTTCCATGCAATAAGATTAGTGTATTCAAAATTTTTATGTACATGTTCAGGTTGCGTATGCTAGCTTGATGGTCTATTGTCTGTGACCATTCTCAAGATTAATATAATCGTATTCGTAAACTCAAAATCTCTAAAGCGCTACACAAAAGCTAAGCTTATAATCACGTGCTCCTTATAATGTACAGTGGACTCAATGAGCTAATTCGAAATTTTTCCTCTTTCAGAACTTATCATTTCGGAGAGTTTCGACCAATGGCTACAGTTTGTGAACTGCTGTAGTAGCCTATATTCTGACCTGGTACCGGGACGACAAAGCAACCTTGCTATTGCCAGAGCTTTTTTAGTGTGCAGTAATCTACAAAAAAATGGCAGTTCCAAATGAATTTGTGCAGCTGTAGAAGAAATTTTTGTGCAATTAGTTGATGTGGTGCGTTCCCTAAAAATAGTTAAAAAGGTTCATTGTCATCCGATTTTACAATAATTCATCATGGCTTTTTAAGGGGTTGGGCAGTTCTAAAAATTCCTTAGAAAATCCCTGACTATTGCGGACATGAATTGATATAGGCTACAACCAGTGGTTACGTTGGTCTCATTGACGCGAGTTTTATGTTGCGCTGCGAAATTACGAAGATTTACATTTATATTACTGTTAATAACCATGAATCACTGCGAATAGGGAAACAAACTGAAAAAATAAACTGTAATGGATTGTTGCTCAGTCCGATGCGGTTTTCCATGCAATGTGCGTCAGTTGATAGCAACACGAAATATAATGGCGACGACTTTTATGATGCGCAGTGTTTGATCAGTTGCTGTTGGACTTTTTGCGTCACTGCAACTGGTTTACTGTAAATCGAACAGAATCTGGTGATGCTCTTAAAACGCACGCACGACTAGTGACATCTGACGACCGTTTAAGCGATATTTCTGGCGAATGTTTATTCTTGTGAAAAGAAGGCGCTCTGCTTTGAGATGCCGCGTAGGAGGCTGGAATATAAAAAAAGCAGAGAGAGAGAGGGGAGAGAGAGAGAGAGAGAGAGAGAGAGAGAGAGACAGACAGACAGACAGACAGAGACAGAGAGAGACAGAGAGAGACGACAGAGACAGAGACAGAGAGACAGAGAGAGACAGAGACAGAGAGAGACAGAGACAGAGAGGGAGAGAGGGAGGAGACAGAGACAGAAGACAGGGACAGAGACAGAGACAGAGACAGAGATGGACAGACAGACAGCGAGAGCAGAGCAGAGACAGGCAGACAGACAATCAAGATAGACAGAGAGGCAGACAGAGAGACAGAGAGACCGACCGAGACAGAGAGACAGAGACAGAGAGCTGCAAAGCCAGAGACATAAACAGTTAGTCACAGTTACAGAGAGTTGGAGACACAAAGACCGCGAAGCAGACACACACATACATTTAGACTCACTCAAAAGAAGACTCCATATATCTGGCTCAGAAGAAGAGTGGACATTGCTTCTGACTTCACTAAAACTAATCCAATTGATTTTGTGCTGGCTTTACGTGAATGCATTCGACATTCAGTACTAGTTGTGAATGAGAATAGGAGGCAAGCTCAGAGGAAGGAGGTTCATGTAAACTTAATGAAACGAACGTACCACATCAATAGGATAATAATTGTATTCCTCATACGATCACCATTGTACATACAAATTTTCACTTTACATGCATAATTTGTGTATATAGGCCAGAGTGATATTTCCACCAATTGTGCAACGACGATATATATATATAATTATATATATATATATATATATATATATATATATATATATATATATATATATATATATATATATATATAGTGGGAGGGGCCAGATAGCGCATTGGATAACACACTGGCATGGAGAGCGAGAGGTACCGAGTTCGAGATCCGTAGGCGGACATGCTTTGTATGCTGCTATTAGCGCCGTGTATTGCAGGCTGTCTGTTCTGTTAGTAGTTAAGATTTAAGTCTTCTGTCATTTGTGTTCTTGTGAATTGTTTCAGTTGTATAACTGTACACTGTAACCGGTTGCGGTTTGTCAACCGGATTGTTTCAATAAAGAATAATAATAATAATAATAATAATAATATTATTATTATTTTTTGTGCCCGAGGTATCAATGATCCCTCAGGCGATCCAAACAATATCCGAGATGTTACTGATGGTGGTCTGGAACGGCAACTTACTCGGCAGTGTCTGGTTGGGCAGACCATAACCATTATAATAATATATTATTATTATTATTATTATTATTATTATTATTATTATTATTATTATTATTATTATTATTATTATTATTATAACCTACGCCCTAGACGTCATGACTTAGAACTGCCTGCTAAGGACGTGAAGAACTTTATCCCACGTGTACTTTACAAACGCTTGCCCCAGATCTCGCCTGACTGTTTTATGACTGTTTTTTCCTCTAATGATTTAATTAGACTATTTAACGCTTCTTTCTATTGTAACTGGTCGCGGTCTGTCAACCTGTCAGAAAATAAAACTAATATCTATCTAACGAGGAGCGCTGTGAATAGCTTGTTCCAACGACTTGAATCTTTTACTATAAATCACAAAATATAATCAATAATAACCATAACCATTATAATAATATAATCAATATAAATCACGAAATTACGACTACGATCTGACTCTTTCTATTTCCGGTGTCACAGGCAACCAGTCTCGGATCTTCCTTTGACCATCTTTGGACAACCCATCTGACTTGCCGCAGCGCCTTGAGCTCAGCCTAAGATCGGCGCTTTAGAAATCCAGGGTTTACGATTACGATTACGATAGAAACTAATTCCGTCGACGTCCCCGGTCGCTACGAATGCTGGGAGTTTCGTTGGCTTCGGGCGGCTGTGATGAATGGCGGCGTTTTGAAAGCAACTCGCTATTCACGAGGTCTGCCATTGTTGTCTAAGGTCCCTTGTTAGACGTGAACGGATTTGCGGACTGTTATGGTCGTCGCTCAGTCTGTTTGGCAGGAGCGAGGATTGATTCCGTGGCCATTGAGAAGAAACCGGAAGTTGGACGCCATATTGCGACGTTGATACACGTCAACGTTGATTTGTAAGGTTGAAAATAGTCAGGCGTACAAATGCAAGGACCTTTTTAAACTCACACACATAGACAAACATACATACACGCATAGCGGCATACAGACACACACGTAAACACACGTAAACACACACAAGCACATAACAGACACATACACGCAACACACATACACACATATACACATACACATATACACACAAACACACACACAGACACACTAGAAAACACATATACACATATACAAACATATACAAACATCTACACACAAACACATGCATACACACACAAACACATAAACCGTTTCAGTTCAT
>JACEVL010000098.1:850164-960884 GCA_020284085.1 Aporrectodea caliginosa
ACTACTACTACTACTACTACTACTACTACTACTACTACTACTACTACTACTACTACTACTACTACTACTACTACTACTGCTACTACTGCTACTACTGCTGCTACTGCTGCTGCTGCTGCTGCTGCTGCTGCTGCTGCTGCTGCTATCACAGCCACTATTATTGTCAAAGTTAATAACGCTGTTACTGTTACAGTGGGCTTCACTTCCGATCCAAAATTAACACCGCCGACTTGTTAAAAGGAGTTCGCGTCGCTTTTCTGCAAGTAATTAAGCGCTAATCACACAACGAAAGCTGATCAGGGGAACAATTATAGACCTGCTATATAATCGGCCACACGGCGCGTGCCTCTCAATAGGTCTCCTGTTTCAACCAAATAGAAATTGCCTAAGCAATCTTGACGTCACAGGATGACGCAAAACGTTAAAGCCGCTGACGTCGACAGGAAACTTTTCTACAGTTTCAATATCATTTTTACATATAATTCCCGAGATGCTTGATTAAAAAACATGGATGCATGCATAGTATACATACATACATAAGTAAGTAAGTGTGTTCTTTATAAACCGCTGGCTAACGCACGGCGCTTTACATACAAAGTTATCAAATGGTAGCAGAAAAGTTAGTAAAACTTATACTATAAACACACTAGCCGATTAGTACAGCGCTCGTGAATAAGCTGGTGCCCTGCGCCTGGCTTTCGAGTGACGCTTTAGAAGTTTGGAGATTACGATTACGAGAATGGTAGGCAGGAAACAGCGCCTGGTGAGGGAATTGATACGTACAAACATACATACATACATACATACATACATAATTCGTACATACATACATACATACATACATAATTCGTACATACATACATACATACATACATAATTCGTGTATTCTTTCGACTTCAATGTCGAGACTTCTTTCTTCTAGAAAGTCATTTACTTGCAAAACAAAGCTAATCGAAACCTCGAGGGCTAAGTCTAACCCTCCGCTCCCCTCGAATATCTGATTCCTGCTGCATAATTATGTGTTTTTCAACCTTTATATATATATGTGAATGTATATATGTATGCATGCATCAATGCGTACATTTATGGAAGTCTGCATGTATGTCTGTGTGTACTGTATGTATGTATGTATGTATGTATGTATGTATGTATGTATGCATTTATATAATATGCATGTAAATATGTATGCATGCTTATCAAGCGTGTATGTATGTATATATGTATGTATGTATGTATGCATGTACGTATGTATGTATATAATGCATATATTTATACATTTATGTATTTAAATATGTATGTATCGCCATGGACAGGTTTGAGACATGGATGTCATCATACCGCTTACGTCTAAATTCGGCAAAGACTGAATTCATGTGGATGGATAGTAGGCAGCAGCTTACCAAGCCTAACTTGGATAACTAT
The DNA here is from genome assembly GCA_020284085.1 of Aporrectodea caliginosa. Classification (NCBI taxonomy): domain Eukaryota; kingdom Metazoa; phylum Annelida; class Clitellata; order Crassiclitellata; family Lumbricidae; genus Aporrectodea; species Aporrectodea caliginosa. The sequence goes on from JACEVL010000098.1 coordinate 851,587, forward strand.
TAAATTCTCTACCTACAATTTTTCAGTTACAGTCTGTTACCTTGGTATCCTGTTGGATGAGGCGCTTACTAGAGAGTGACATGGGGAGGCAATCTCGTCCCCATCCCCGCCCCGCAACAAATAAGTCTTCCCCATCCCCACCCCATCGCCGCAGGGTTTGTCCCCATCTCCACCCCATCCCCGCAGGTTTTCTCCCCATCCCCGCAGGAGGACATCACATTCCCCGCAACAAGTTTACACCAATTCAAATTTAAAAAAATAACATTTTTTAGCTTACAAATCCATTTGTATTGCAGACTGCAATAGTCTGTTATTCTCTTATCGACAGTTTACATTAACCAAGTCCTGACTATTTCTGACTAGAAGGCTTCAGGAAATAAAAAATCTCCTTATCAGTTCTCAAGTTCTTAACATCACCCAGGTTTATTGCCGGCTCATTCCCCATTACCGCGGTATTACCGCGAGAGTAAACCTCATTACCGCGGTATTACCGCATTTGTTGTCCCCATTACCGCGGTGTTTCCGCAATTGTTGTCCCCATTACCGCGGGATTTACCGCGGTTTTCCCGCGGGGAAATTCCTTATGTCACTCTCTAGCGCTTACCTTTGCACCACATCTGCATCGCCTAAGTCGTGATTGCTTTAATTGCCAACTGCGTCATCTCCGTACTGTTGCTCGTTCGCTAACGGATGGCGCTGCAACCACTCTTGTGCATGCCTTCATTACGGCACGGATTGATTACTGTTTAACACTCTATTCAGGTCTGTCTTTTCTTGATCGTGGACTGCCTTATCGGCCAAATACCCAAACATGATGTGTCACAAGATATACGTTGGAGGTTCTGCATTGGATTCCTGTCCGACAGCGCATCGAGTATAGAGTTGTCTCTCTGGTCTGGCGATGCCAACTTGGCCTTGCACCGGCCTACCTAATAGACCTCCGTCAGTCGGTATGGGTGGGGGCGGGATAGTCGATCCCTTCGCTCTGCTGGGAGGGGGCAGTGGTGGTTTGCCCGCACAGCAGCTATGCAGAACCGCGCATTCTCTGTGGTAGGCCTCAGGGTTTGGAGTGGCCTCCCTCGGTCGCTATGCCTTTTCCATAGATCATGTAGGCCTACTGGCCATTTGAAAACTTACCTTTTTGGCCGGACTGGAGTTGGGAGCGCTTCTGAATATTTACCTTGAAGGGGTGCTATATAAATGTTTGAATGAATGAAAATGAATCAGTGAATCAATGAATGTATTATATATATATATATATATATATATATATATGTATGTGTATGTATGTATGTATGTATGCATGTATGTATGTATGTATGTATGTATGCATGCGTCGATGTATGTATGTATTTTGTATGCATTCATGTATAATATGTTGCATCTGTCTCTTTATTGGCTCAACTGATGAGAAAAACTGATCTCAGGTTTCGTTAATAATTATTAGGTTCTCATATTCAGATTCTACATACTGCGTCTTTTCATCCATCTCTTCTAAAGGCGTCAAAGTCTTTTAACCATTTTAATTGACCCAGATGAAAAATACTGGTCAGGTTACCATCAACAGCCTGGCCTATATCGGATTTCGATCGCTCGTGTTAGTTACTTGGTTTCTGTTATATCGAAGATGATTAGCGTCATCCTTGTTCTTTGTGGAGGCTTATCTGACTTTCAATGGGGAGCTTCTGTTTCTTCTTCCTACCCATTGTCTTCTTTTTCTTCATCTTTTCCTCGCCCTTTGTTCTTTTTCTTCTTCATCTTTTTCTTATTCTTCTTGTTCTTTTCATGTTCTTCTTGTTCTTGTTATTCTTGTTCTTCTTATTTTTGTTCCTCTTGTTCTTGTTCTTCTCCTCCTCTTCCTTCTTTCCTCCTCCTCCTGCTCATCCTCTTCTTCTTCTACTTCTTTTTCTTCGTTATCGTCTTTTTCTTCATCCTCCGTCTCCTCCACTTCTTCTCCTATATCCTCTTCTTCTTCTTCTTCTTCTTCTTCTCCATTTTCTCCTTCCTCTTCCTCATCCACCTTATCTTCCTCTTTTTCTTCCTCATTATCTTCTTCCCTTCTTTCTCCTCCTCCTCATCTTTTCTCCTCTTCTTCTTTTCCTCCTCTGTCTCTTCCTCTTCTCCAATTCTAGTCATCTGGAAGTTCGTAAACACTCTAGGTCAAAGAACTGTTCCTCCAACGTCCCTCGATTCTTGTGAACTTTAGCTCCATCCCACATTCCAATCGCATCAGCCGGGCTTAGAAGATGCTAAATCCAACGCCATGGGATGATTGTTTGTATCTGCTGCAGAAGCAATAACACCTGTTGATTGTTTCTCTGGCTTTCATTATCCGTCCTTTGACCTGTATCGTTGCCTGGATGTTGCCTTGTCCGTTCCTCTCTCTCACTCTCTCTGTATTTGTGCATCAGCCCGCCTGTATGGTCGACTTTGCCTACTTTAGCAAACAACGATACACATAGCTTACCCCACCTTACCTTACCGTGACCATTATTGACGGTTGGATAAGGTAATTTACATAGGCCTAATTTACATAGGCCTACTATTATAGGCGCCCTTGTAACGGCATGGCTGTGTTACGGCGCCATATAAATTGTCACTGTTATTTATTGATTTTTTATCCAGTTAAAAACTTCTCCGTGTTAGTCAAGTTGTCGAAGATTTGGTCACTAAGATAGTAGAAATGCATAGAATTAAGGTTAAGAATAGTTACGGATAAGGCTTTGTTGATGAGTTCTTGTCCTGTCATGGTTAATTTGGAGCAGATAGAGCGGGTTTGATCCAAATTTTACGTGGAAAAATCGAATGGTGCAGAATTTATTGAACCACTAGTTAAAATTTCTATACCGCTGGACAGTAGGACATTTGCTACCCTTCAGGGTATAAAAGGGAGATTGAACGGGTGTCGAACCCTCGCCTCCCTGTAGAACTGTGATCGATCGACAATCCAGCCTAAGCTCCGGAATTTGAAGTTACCCCCATCTCGCTACGCAAGGGCAGAGGAACTGCAAGACGCGAAAGAAGCCTGATCAGTAATTATTATTTACTAAATTCGGAGATAGGTGTATAATAGATAAATAATCGCTGAAACGATTAACTTTTTATATTTGCAGCTCGCAATTTCTAGACTGTAAATGATTTGAGATGATCCAAAACGTAGCAACGGTTGAAGAATATCAAGAATTAAATAACATGGTATGGCATCAAAGGCCGTTGATAACGATTGGAAGAAAGTCTTTTGGTTGATTAGATACTGTTTAACGACACTGTGCCGTAACAAAGATGTGTAGCGGCGACCTCCTACATTATCCAGCTTTGGGACTGGCACTGCCAGAGTTCGAGCAGTGTCGGAGTTAGAAATTCTGTTACAGTTCTCACTCGATTAAGTCGAAATGCCGACACAGCAACATGAACAAACAAAAATCTTTGAATTTTGGAATTTCTAGTATATGGTGAAAGCCTTTAAAAGGTGTCCAAATACAAGATGTGTTTTGCTTACTTTGCTAATTTACTATTGTTAGCATCAATTTTATAATATTGTTACTAGCGTCTCCCACATTCTTTCACCAGGATACGAGCCGTGATTCTTCTATTGGATGGATGGATCCAAAGTTTAGTGACATCTTATGGCAACAAAGACCGTTGACTTAGACAGAATTTATTGCGGTATATTACAGCTGATTTATATTAATTTCTTTGACGTCGTAATAAATTTTTTTATTGCAAAGTTATCAAACGTGATAGTCATAAATTATTCTAATGAGTTGAAGATTAAACAACTTTTGATTTATTAATAATAATTATGAAGTAGTTATCTAATTACATGTTGTTAGGTAATAAAATCACTAGAAAAGAAAAAGAACAGGGGAAAAGGAAGCACAATCAAGGATAAGGATGGCAAGCTACTAGAAGACACGGGAGATATTAGGAGAAGATGGAAGGAAATTCAAGGAATATGTGGAAGAGTTGTACACAGGAAATAACAGCCTAAAGGGAGAAATGGAGAAACAAGCACGAGAACAGGAGGAGGAACAAACAGACGACACCATTGGACCAGAGGTGATGAAAGAAGAGGTCTTAGCTGCAATAGACGACATGAAGAACGGCAAGGCAGAAGGAATCGACAACATCCCAATAGAAATGCTCAGGAATCTAGGAGAGAATGCAATGAATGAATTGGTGCAACTATGCCAGGACATATATAACACAGGAGTATGGCCAGAAGACTTTCTTCAGACCATAGTTATACCGATACAGAAGAAACCGAATGCAATAAACTGCGAAGACCACCGCACCATAAGCCTCCTTACCCACGCATCAAAGATACTACTAAGAATAATAACAAAAAGATTGCAGACCAAAGCGGAAACGGATAATTGCTTAGGAGAGGAACAATATGGGTTCAGAAAGGGAAGAGGGACAAGAGATGCAGTGGCAGCGCTAAGAGTAATAGCGGAAAGAAGCATCCAGCATGGACAGGACATATACATCTGTTTCGTCGACTATGAAAAAACTTTTGACAGAGTGGACTGGAAGAAATTGATGAGAATATTGAGACGAATAGGAGTGGACTGGAGAGAAAGAAGACTGATAGGCAATCTATACATGGGACAAAGAGTAAAGATAAGAATCGATGGAGAATACTCAGAACCCGGAAAAATAGGAAGAGGAGTGAGGCAAGGATGCCCACTATCACCAATTCTATTCAACATCTACATAGAAGAAATTGTTAGAGAAACGTTAGAGGAGCTGGAAGAGGGGGTAAAAGTGGGGGGAAATGGTGAAAGCATTGAGATTTGCAGACGATCAAGCGATGATGGCAGGCAGTCAGGAGGGTCTACAGCTAATGATGGACCGCTTAAACAGCATATCAATGGACTATGACATGAAAATAAACATAAAAAAACAAAGGTCATGAAGATGAGTAAGAGAGGGGAAGAAACAATAAACATCACATTAAATGGGGAAGAAATAGAACAGGTGAAGAAGTTCTGCTATCTGGGAAGTGTGGTTACAGAGGATGCAAGGTGCCATGTGGAAGTGAAAAGAAGAATAGCTATGGGAAAAGATGCATTCTACAAAAGAGGGGAGCTCCTCAGAGGCGGTCTAAACAGGAAGCTGAAGAAGAGAATGGTAAAGACACTAGTGTGGAGTGTTGTCCTATACGGCTCTGAGACATGGACAATGAGGCAAGAAAACATAAAACGACTGGAGGCCTTTGAGATGTGGATATGGCGCAGAATGGAGAAGATCAGCTGGGTGGAGCGAAGAACGAATGAGGAAATCTTACAGCTGGTGGAAGAAAGAAGATCACTGATAGGCACTATACAGGAGCGGCAGAAGAAATGGATAGGACACATCTTAAGGAGCGACACCCTACTAAGAGACATCATTGAGGGAAGAATGGAGGGGGAAAAGATGAGAGGTAGGCCAAGAACAATGCTACTGGACTGGATGTTGGCAGAGGAGGGATACAGCGTACTGAAAAGAGAAGCAGAGAACAGAGAAAAATGGCGTCGTTGGACATATGAACCTGCCTGAGGGCAGAGAACGTGAAGAAGAAGAAGGTAATATTATTGGTGAAATCCGTCACAAGATGTCGTTACATGTTGGATGCTAAGGAATAAATTTAATGAGTGGATGCAGGCTGTACCACTAACTCCGCCACTGTTTGTACTTTGACAGTGCCAGTCCCAAGCCTGGATAAAGGAGGAGGGCGAGGCTAATGGTCTTTTTAACCACACAGTGGTCGTTAAACAGTAAAGAATAAGAAGAAGGCTGTACCATTATTTACAGAATACACACCAGTTTTATACACCTCTTTTAAGTGATTTCCTACCTCTATATAATCTCTTCAGTTAAGAGCAAACGCTGTGTGAGTGTTTATTCTGAGCTGCTTTGAATCTGACATTGACTGTTATTATTGTCGCTAGGACATCACCAAATCTTAGACATCGCTATAGTTCGCATTTAATTAATCCAACAATTATTAGGCCTATAATATTGAGCGTGTTTATATGGATCAGAACGACACCCTGTTAAAGGTGTCCAAGTTGACGTACTTCACCTTGTCACCTTGTGCCGTCGATTCGCTGAATCCTAGCGACCGTCATAGTCAGCCTTCTCCATGTGTTCCGATCTCTCGTCGCCTCTCTCAGCTCCGGAATGTTCATCATCATCGTCTTGTGTATCTCCTCCATCCATCTCTTTCTTGGTCGTCCTCTTCCTCGTCTTCCCTCCCCACACGTTGGATTATTGGATCCTTCATGAGGAGTTCTACTTCGGAGGAGTTGGAAAACGTTTCGGAATGGGCCGTTAGGAACAACCTACGACTGAATTAGAGCAAATCTCAGGAAATGATCATCCACCGTCGTCGCAACAAAGGAACATCTGACCCACCTACCTTAGGAATTGTGAGAGTAACATCAATGCTCATGCTTGGAGTGACCATTGCAAACGATCTCAGCGCTTCTTCCCATGTCAACAGAATTCTAAGTGCATGCTCTGGTTCGCTTCACGCTCTCAGAGTCCTCAGGGCACACGGTCTCCCTCCGACTGCGCTCCATGAAGTTGCACGTGCAACTACCATCTCTCGCCTTCTCTATGCCTCTCCCGCTTGGTGGGGATTCACCACCGCAAACGACCGACAAAAACTCCAACGTTTTCTGCTAAGGGCCAAACGACTGGGCTACCTCCCTCCTGAACACCAGGATTTAGACCGAATGATGGAAGATGCAGACGTCAGACTCCTCCAAGCGGTCAACCGGAACTCACAACATGTGCTTAGAGGCCTCTTTCCTCCGACCGTACATAGGCCATATTCTCTGCGCCCTAGGCCTCATGAATATGAACTGCCCAAAAAAGATGACCACAATTTCATCTCTAGGGTTGTATTTCGGACCATTCGGGATGTTAAGATTTAACTCTCAATCTGACTAAAGGCATAAACTTATAGTTTTTAATTTCATTACTTTTATTATCTCATGTAAACAAGTTGCGGTATGTCAACTTAGTATTTTAATAAACGAAATCTACTACGCCAGCATCATCTCCTTTACCATGCCGTCCGCCCGCATCACATGGCCAAAATACATAACTTTTTGTCTCGCCGCTCTTTGTCTCAATGTCATCTCTCCTCTTAAGTGTCCTATCTCTTCCAGTATATGTTCATTTGTTCTCTTCTCAGTACGTAGGATTAATAATAATATAGTATTTATTCTTCAATGAAACGCCTGACAAACGCACTGCGCTGTACATGTACAATTGTACATGTTATGACGATTAAAAAATTCACAAGAACACAATTTACAGACGTCGGCAGAAATCATTTTAGCACTGGCAATACATGTGGATTTACTAATATCAATAACGCATCTAATTACAGTTGAAATTTAAAGTAATTTCTAAGTCATCGATCTTCGCCGTTACAAGATGTCACTAAATGCTGGACGATTAGGCGTACATTAAATGTTTGGTTCGAGTACTGCCTTAAAAATCTACCACTGTAACCAAATGTTGATGTTGTCGACCGTTGATTTTAACACCTCTTTTAAGATAGTTTATGGTTGTATATAGTATTGCAATACATTACACAGTTTTGTCATTAATTAAATAGGTTGCTGTTATCTTTTTTATCCATCTACTTTAACTTGCGGAAATCTTGCTTGAATGTTTGAGCCACAGGCTAAAAAGTCAAATTTTGCGACGACTAATTCGATCACTTACAATCATTCAATCGTCGTGAAACTTGGCAGATATACTCGCCCTCGCAGACACTTCATTCTATTAAAATTTCAGCTCCCCCAAAACGGCTAGCTTATAGAATCGGGGACTCAACTTTTCGAATCGGGGAATCCCCTTTTCAGACACGCAGCGTTGCCATTGGCCAGCGTTGTCATTGGCTGCAACAAAAACGGGCGCGCTGCCTCATTAAACGCAAGCTATGTCGTAAATTGAACGCGGACTATATATTTCTTTGAGGTAACTGCTTCATAAGACGCATTATAGGATAGTAGATGGATATAGTAAAAACTTTGTTTTTACGGGCTGTATTTTATTTATCCATCTACTTTAACTTGCGGAAATCTTGCTTGCTTGCTTGCTTGCAATCTTGCAATCTTGCTTGAGCCACAGGCTAAAAAGTCAAATCTTGCGACGACTAATTCGATCACTTACAATCATTCAATCGTCCTGAAACTTGGCAGATAGACTCGCCCTCGCAGACACTTCATTCTATAAAAATTTCAGCTCTCCCCAAAAAGGCAAGCTTATAGAATCGGGGACTCAACTTTTCGAATCGGGGAATCCCCTTTTCCGATACGCAGCGTCGTCATTGGCCGCAACAAAAACGGGCGCGCTGCCTCATTAAACGCACGCTATGTCGTAAAATGAACGCGTACTATATATTTGTAGAGGTAAGTAAGTGAGTAAGACGCATTATAGGATACTAGATGGATATTAGTAAAAAACTTTGTTTTTACGGGCTGTATTTTATTAAGTCTTATTTATTAAATTATAATTTTCGCCCTCACAATATTTCGTTAAATACTGGACGCTAATGTCTGAAATTAATGAATGGATGTTACAGTAGGAGAGACACCGTTACCACAATGGCTAAGTAATTCAGCAACTGATTTTAAACACCTCTTTTAAGATCATTTCAACATTTATATAAATCCAGCAGTTGCGTGGAGTTATAAGTTGTTGCTATCTTATAATTGCCCCTTATCCCAATTGCATCAATGAGACTTAGAAGATGCTAAACCTAACGCCATAAGATGTTTGGCCTGTGCATCTGCTACAGAAGCAATAGCACCTAACACCCGTTTATTGCTTCTTTATTCATGGAGACAATTTACTGGATGTAAGTACCTGTGGAGACCAAATCATCTTGGTGAATTATTTATTAAATCTCTGCTCAAGTCTTGCTTTCATTATCGGTCATTTGACCTGTATCATTGGCTGGATGTTCCGTTATATTTTCCAGTCTCTTTCTTTGTATGTGCGCGTCAGTCTGCTGTAGGGTAGACTAGATGAATGGGTCAACGTCTCAGTTGCTTTGGCTTATTCTACGTTATCATGGCCTACATTACCAGACGACAGTACACTCATCTTAATTTTAATTGTAATTGTAATCGAACATTTTATAGCGCCGCTCAAAATCAGCAGCGCTCTCGCCCTGCATCAGTGCCTGCGTCAGGGTACAGGAAAGTCTTATGGCGCCTACAGAACTGGGAAGGTGAGATTGCTAGTAACTTAAGGCGAAGAGACTGGGAAAGAGAGTTCCAAGCTGATGGGCCAACACGGGCAAAGCACCTAGAGTGAGCTGTTACAGCAGAGCGCATGCGAGGGACAACCATAAGGCCACGGGTCGAAGATCGCAAAGAAGCCCTCGCAGGTAAGGAGGAGACAAAGGTGCAAAAAGACTTCAGGTAGGATGGGGCCACCCCAACAAGGCACTACATTGCCAAGTCTTACCTTACTTTATATTACCTTACCCTACCCAACCTTAACTTACTTTAGGCTGCCCTACTTCAGCTGACCTGACCTGACCTGACCTGACCTGACCTGACCTGACCTGACCTGACCTGACCTGACCTGACCTGGACCTGACCTGACCTGACCTGACCTGACCTGACCTGACCTGACCTGACCTGACCTGACCTGACCTTACCTTACAATACATTACCTCACCTTAACTTGACCATTACTGTTTGCCAGCAACAGCGTCGTCATGATGGTGGGATCCGGGAATTCAAATCCCAAATTATCCCGGCATAGAAAATCTACTAATTAATAATTTTTCATTTCGTCAGAAGCCTGATGAATTATAGTCATTAATTATTAAATTTGGAGATCGCCAAATAATTGAAGATTCGAATAACTTTTTACAATGTGAGCTCGCGATTTCTCGACTGTGGATGATTTGATATAATCATAAACGTAGCAGCTGTTGAATATGAAGAGCAGTGTTACCACTGAAATTTTTTTGAAAAACATAGACAACCGCTAAAAAACATAGAAAAACATAGCCACGGTTTTTTAGGAGATGCGTGTGGAATTAGTTAAAATTAGCAATGATTCAAAAAATGTCAGCACATCCCAATAGGAATTGATGAAAAAGCAAAAAAAAGGTCATCACATCCCGGAATTCCTGAAAAAAAGTTTAAAAAGTACCTTTTTTAACAAGTAAAGCTTCATCGAAAAAAACATAGATTTTTGACAAAAAAACATAGAAACATAGACTAGGCCAAAAAACATAGATCTTGGAGGAAAAACATAGGAGTGGTAACACTGATGAAGAGTTTAATAACACCTTATGGCATCAAAGACGAGTCGTCTGCTGCAGTTGTCCATCGAAATAGCTTCACGCTGACACCACTACACGCTAATATATTGAACGTTGGAAATTTCTAGTATCAGTTGAAGGCTTGTAAAAGGTGTGTAGGCGTAAGTATTTCTTCTCTATTTTTGTTATTAACATAAATGTTTATATATCATTATTTATCATTTGCAGAATTATATTTTAATTAATATTATTTATTTATTATTATTATATTTTATCTGATCGTACGTTCCTTAATTTACCTTACATTTTCATCCCATCCCTTCCCATGCCATAACTCCCTTCCTTACTTAGCTTTACTTCAGCTAACATTCCCGTCCCTTACTTTCCTTGCTCAACTTTATATTTCATTACCTTTCGCGACATTTACTTACTTTAACCATTGCATAGGATTGCATTACCTCGCTTTACCTGGTGTTGCCATACGCCAGCTTAGAATTACCACCTTACCATGTCTTTTTTTGCCCAAATATTCCGTTAAGAGGTACCGCTACGGCTCTATACAAATGTCCATAACGGTACATACCTGAATACTTCGACATAAAATTTAGTTTGCCTGACCTAAATAATTTGACCTAGTTCTTCATTTAATTGACCAATGTGCAATACGTTGCTTATCCCTAATGCATAAAAATAATGCATGGATGCAGAGGGCGCCACTGTTACCAGGATGCTCACCAGAGTCAACGGTAACGCTTTGAACACCTCTTTTTACCTATATTACAAAGGTATATAAGTGTCTAGCGTGAAAACCTTTACGATTTAAATCAAACCCTTGATACTAAAACGAAACATTGGATTAGAGCTGTAGGCTAATATGCCAAAAATAATCTTTGTCGGTGGCAAAGGCCTATGTTGTCATAAGCTGTCGTTAAACTCTGGATCCATCCACCTTTACGATTTACGAACACTTTTCTGAGTAAAATGTTTTGCATATGCTCTTTCCAAGCCAGACACCCTAAGACACTAAACAGCACATCATCATCATCATCATAATAATTCGTTTAATGTGTTAACAACAGACATAACGCTGTAGGTGTACATAGAAAAAACTACATCTAGATATTATAGTATGAATTAATAATAGCTTAATAAGAGTTCAGGAATAACATACGAGATATAAAATTTCGTGAGTCCTTGTCTGGAAGGTTAAAGTTATGTGGTCTGACCCTAAGAAAATAGGGCGTAAAATGTTGGTTAGGAAATAGGCATCTGAGTGAATGGTTCTCATTTAAGAGGACGGCCTTAAAGAGTGAAGTGTCTGCTTTATTAGCAAGAACATGTGAGTAGTACACAGTTTGTTCTTTGTTTCCTTAGATTCTTAGTACACTTATCGTTTGGATGTTGGCACGATCGCGGTTTGCATTGATGCGCAATCGGTTGATGCATAGTGCATTGCAAACTGGCGCAATAGAAGCTATTAATTAACAATTAAAACTTCGCTAGGAGCCTGATCAGTTATCCTCAATCCTGACGCAGGTCGAGAGCGCTGCCGATTTTTGAGCGGCGCTATATAAATGTTCGATTACAATTACAATTACAATTAATAAGTAAATTCGAAGCTACATGTGTATGGCCAAACAGTCATTCATTCGGTTAAATTTTGATAACTTGTCCCTGAGAATTTCTAGAGATGAGGACGATTTGAGATAAGTGCAAACGTAACAATGGTTTCATTCAAAGCGTTTAATAATTAAAACCGTCACTGCCGTGACAGCGACACTATAATGAAGACAGACTTAGGAGAGACGTAACACAAACGGCACTTAGATGTTCATTTAAGACAACACCTATTGCTTATTTCGTTTCGTTTGAAACAAAACTTTGTACAATTTTCTACACAGTCCTAACTATCGGGTACTAAACAATGTCAAATAAGGTAAGGTCTACGTTAACGGAAATGGAAACCGCGAAAAAATAAAAATGCGACATACACAACTATTGTTTAGACTTAATTTAGACACCTTTAAGTCGAAGCGTCTGAACAGTGAAATACGATCCGGACCTATATATACAGGAAACTCCGGCGCTGTTCGCTTTCTGACAGTGCCAGTCCCAAGCCTGGATAAAGGAGGAGGAGGGCGACGCTAATGGTCTTTGTTACCACACAGTGGTCGTTAAACAGCAAACAAGCAAGCATACAGGAAATGAAAATATAAATACTTGACCTAAAGAACTTTGAACGCGTTTACACTGTCCTAATATGTGCATTTGCTTTTCGACAGCGTAACAGAGTTTTTGAAAAGTGCTGAGTAGTCTTGAAGGCACTTGGAGCGATACTTGTAGTGGCCGACCCTGCGGCTCAATGTACCCTTTACACTGATGTTCTTAGGAGATGCGATGTGTCCATACTTAGGATAGAAGACACCAGAACATCGACAATGGTCTTTAACGAGGAAGTTCATGAAAATGTCTTCGCAGTTGTTACTTCGATCAATCTCTTCTTTTGCTTTCGCCACGCACTTGTCTTGAAACATCCGAAGGTATTCACGGTGAAGGAAAGCCGCTCCAGTAAGTATCAGGCTGTAGTCAAATTCGTCGAAGGAGTAAGTCATATTTGGCGAGTTATCACTGTGCCTTCGGTTGTAAGGTCCGACGATACCCCAGGAATACGTCTGCTCAGCACAGGAAAAAAACCAGAAATAGCAACATACAGCAGTTGAGTCAACGCTGGTGTCTACAGCAACGAAAGGCGCACCAAAATGAAATTGCAGTTAACCAATAATGTAGTGGAATGTAGTGTATACGTAGTGTAAATCTCCGGACCATCTTATTGACCGGCGCTATATCAAAATAATCAGGTCCGCACTATTGTATTGTATTTAAAGATTGAAGCAGCGCCTCTGACAGTGCACACCAATCAGAGGCGCTCCCAGTGCTAAAGTCGGCGAGAATAAAGACAAGTTTTGAGGCAGAGAAAAGATGTAGTAGGACCTGCGGATAGTATGGTGGGGGAACCAAAGAGGGAAGTTGATTCCATAGCGAAGGGCCAATGCAGCCAAAGGCACGGGACTTTGCAATGGCCGTTCTCACATGAGGAACAATGAGGCCGAGACGAACAGAAGTATCGTATCGTATCGTATTTAAGTATTTGTAAAGCGCCTCGTATAGGGTGAACCGTTCAGAAGCGCTCAGAAGTAGCCGAGGTGGGCCGACGTATTGAGTCGCAGAGGTATAAATTAAGGAGAAGACACCTGGGTAAGATCGGTAAATGAGGACAAGTACCTTTAGCTGGATGAATCGTTGCTTCGAGTCATCGACTGCTTACGAACTACGGCACTCAAATCTCTATTATTATTATTATTATTATGCGGACAGTAAGAGGGAGGCGTTTTGATTCGAGTCAGTGCCTGGTCAGTATTCCGTAAAGGTGAAGGCGAAGGGACGCCGTGGTGCTATACGCTTCATTACATCTATTTACTTTCCATTCTAACGACCTTATGGTGCAATACATTTGTCCTCCTGACTTAAAAGATAAAGGTAAAAGTTTGATAGACTCTAAAACAGTTATTGGAAATTCCATTAGCATTGCATCAAACGAATTCAGCTAGCTGCTGTAGACGTGAGCCTACGTATGAGTTAGCACTTCTTACCTTCCAAACTCCAAAGGCATGCTCCAAATCCTTTTCAGACATCAAGATATCGTCATCAACGCTGAAGACTCCTGAAAGCATCAATGTCATATTATGTTGCTTATCTTGAAATTGATCATTATCATGCGCAGCGAATATATAAAACGATCCTTCATCAGTCAATTTTGGACTTTGGAGATGCCTTTAGATGCTTGGAATTACATAATATGAGAATTTTACGGTATAATGTATATTTTGCGACCTGTGATAGTCGACTCTCTGTCATTTAAAAGAACAGTAACTGTTAAGACTTGGGCAACATTTTGGCGTTCAATTTTAATAATGATAATAAAATTATTAGGCAATTGAAATCATAAACGACGACGATCGAGAACGCATATAATACTTGACTACCTACCGTCAGTGAGAATTTCTTTGAAAGGAGAAAAGCGAAGCGTGAGATTGGTAGTGGGCAAAGCTTTGACGACGATTTTCTTAGGACACTTTGTGTTAAAGAATTCAACGGACGGGGGCGCCACCTTCTGATTGGACCAGAGAAGAACAAGGCGATCGACGGAGTGCATACAGGCGTAGTGTCCAACCGCCTCTCGGATTGAGTTCAGGCGGTCGTAGGTCCGCATCAGAACGGTGAATCTGGGCGAATGATTTTCCAATCCAATGGAATAGCCAGACTTAGACATGGCTTCGATGTCCGGAAGAAACCTAGGATCGCACTGAAGTGTCTTATTTACACTGAGGTTTGTCATTAATCGCTCGAAAGACGCTGTCCAATTCGACGGTACAACCATCCTGTATGGACTATAATTCGTGAAGCGTTGTTGAAACAATCCATGAAACGTGAACATTGTAACTAGAAAAGTAACTGCTATGAAGAGACTTTGACTGCATTTGGCCATTTTGTTGTGAGCTGAGTCAGAAGCAGAGTCTTTGATGTTGGTTTAGTTACATCTGGATAATGAATGACACAACCGATGCATAAACAGAACCATCTGAAGTATAAGATATCCGCCGTCACAAAACCTAAAATTACAATTACATACCAAATATTTAAAGTTATCATCATAGCGCAAATCAACATTAAAGCAGTCATACTCATATGCACAAAACAGTGAACACTACAGATATATGGCTAGAACAAGAGTTTATTTCAGTTGGTCGCCCACTACTAGTTACTGAACAAAAACATTCCAATCATTGCAATCGGAACAAGTGAAACTCTACCAATCGACTGCTTACACAAACTAAATGAATTTGATATCGTGGACATCTCATGATTATGCAAAAGACGAAGAAAACGACTTTACCCTACTTGTCCACGATCTGTTGAAGATGACGGAACTGCTGCAGCAATGACATTGTTTTCGAAACAGAAAATCGTGCAACATCTGCTTCAAAATGTGCACTTTATGGCCTACTTCGATGGATCCACAGTTTAACGGCAGCTTATGACAACATAGGCCGTTGACGCCGACAAAGATTAATTTTTGGCATACTACAGCTCTTATGGCCTACTTCGTTCAACAAAATAGCCTAAGTACACGCAACAGCGTGTGTAAATATTATACAAAACAGCGTATGTTTGGGTGAAATTATTTTGTTATAAGACCTCAAATCAATTACAATGATTATGATGTCACACCCACCCACCCCACACGCACACGCACACACGCACACGCACGCACACCCACACACACACACACGCGCACACACACACACACACACGCGCACACACACACGCACACACGCGCACACACACACACACACACACGCACACGCGCACACACGCACACACGCGCACACGCACACGCACGCACACCACACACACACACACACACGCGCACACAAACACGCACGCACACACACGCACGCACACACACACACGCACACACACGCACACGTGCACACATATAAAATATTGTTAGGTGCTGCCTTTAAATGATCCGTGGTCGCTAGGTCATGGTAGAGGTAGAGTAGTTAGCGTAGCATTCGATTAGTGGAATAGTGAATAGGGACACTCCTTTAGTTTGTAATCGTAATCGTAATCAAGCATTTATATAGCGCCACTCAAAACAGAGGCGCTCCCGACCCGGGCCAGTCTCTTCACTGGTAAAGAGAGGTTTTTGTGGGTATGTATGGTCAATGGTGTCTGTGTTTGTATGATTGCGTCGATGGGATATATATATATGTGTGTGTGTGTGCGTGTATGCGTGTGTGTGTGCTTGTGTGATTGCGTCGATGGGATATACATATAAAAGTATGTGTATATATATATTCATTTATATATATATATACATATATATATATACATATAATGCGATGAATTTGATTTCTTCTGAAACGCGACAATATTGATCTCATCCAAAATCAATGCTACGTGTAGACCAATCTATTGGCACTAAACACACATTATGTTGAGTAGGCTAAACAAGAGCACTGGGCTAATACGCAGTTCACCGACTTTGTTATAGATTTTTCTGACTCAACAGCAGCAAAAACAATTGGCTACCGCCTCCCACGACCTCGAGCACATACGTGAAAATCACACGTAGAGCTGAAAATCACACGTTC
This sequence comes from Aporrectodea caliginosa, assembly GCA_020284085.1. NCBI lineage: Eukaryota > Metazoa > Annelida > Clitellata > Crassiclitellata > Lumbricidae > Aporrectodea > Aporrectodea caliginosa. Next base: position 868,093 of record JACEVL010000098.1, read on the forward strand.
GATCTGATTAATCCTATCCATATGGTGTGGGGTCATACATGATCTGCGTTTCTATTGGTTGACATTTTAGATTATTATTTTAGGTCCCTGCCTAGTTTATGTATTTAACAGGTCGCTCACGGAGACACGGTGGTTGACCTGTAACGCGGAGAGTACGGGTTCGATCCTCGTCCGGGGCGGTTACTGTGTAGGGACTGTGAGCAAGTCCTTCGCTCACAATTGTTCTGTAATATAATTGCATATTGCATTGCCGAGGCGTGTGCGCTTCTGAGCTTTGGGCCAGCTTTGGAAGAAAGGCGATATCAAATCAGTTGTATTGTATTGTATTGTATTGTATTGTATTGTATTGTATTGTATTGTATTGTATTGTATTGTATTGTATTGTATTGTATTGTAGTGTACTGTAATTAACTCTAATGACAGAGATCTCATAAATTCCGGTGAATCTACCTGTTTATTTATCTCTTTTGTCAAAGACAAAATAATCTACGTTGATATTTTCACTTTTCCAAGGAGCTGTTTATGAATAAATTGGAGATTGAAATAATGAAGGGATTGAGGAAAAGATATCTGCAGTCCTCTTGAATATAAAATAGAACTTGAATTATTATCAGAGGTATGATAATAATTAGGCCAATGATTCCACATGGTATCTGCCGCCGGATGATCTTTGGCGCCAAGGATTTTTGATCCAACCTTGAGCGAGTTGCCCAGTGGACGAAAATGGAGGAGAATTTCTCCACTCACTTTGTAGAGCGAGCCAATAAGGGCGTACCCCTAGCGGTCGATAAGCCAACCTTAGGGCTTCTAATTGTTTATTTTTTATTTCATTGGTTTGCGGGCGTTTAGACCGCGCCAGGGACCTGGCCGCTGGATTACGCTTACGGATATTATTTCAATCACGCCAGAGGCTCAGCGGCAACGGACTGAAGGCTGACGACAATATAAAGAGTCTATTGAGAGCTTTAAAAAGATGTCTTAAAAGATCAGAATCGTATTATGGTCCGCAAACAATTTCGAGGGGTTTTTAGTTTTCAGGAATTTCCATTTGACATAGTCGTATTTTTCGACACATTTAGCGTTTAATTACAGAAGTGCATTTATTCCGTGGGGGTGGGGTTGAACATGTAAAACTGCCCCTATACCTCCCATGTTGAGATCAGGGAATTTCCCAGTGATTAGCGACACCTTACGACAGCCAGAGGCGTTCATTCTGACCATGTTAGATGCGTTTCAATATGCATGCATTACGTCGTCATGGGGATAACAATTAGACAATAATCTATGACGTCATAATGCATAATTTCAGACTTGGCTACAGACGATTGCGATGACGCTCTGCTTCTGTGAAACGACTTCGGTTCTGATAGCGCTATTATAAGTGGTCTAATAACACTCTGACTACGCCTTCCTGCCTTACAAAATAGTAAGCAATCTGGAAGGATGAGTTAAACACAATAATTATAATCAACGAAGAGACTCAATCAATGCAGGACATTCAGATTCAACTACATCACCGAGTTATTATAGTTCTTACTTCTTACAGCAAGCGTTGGAGGAAAGTCCCAGACTTGGCCAGGTCGAGCCTTTACTCCAGTTCAGATCTTAAACATAATAATCTTTGCTGAATCCAATTTCCGTGTATCGTAAAATGTCTCCGTCCTACGAAGGTTAACGACATCTTAAGGCAACTAAGGCCATTGACGTCGGCAGAAGTAATTTTTGGCATGATACTCAAATTTTATTAGACGGTTTTGATCATTTTATAGCTTAGAATTGAAGCGTTTTACAGGTTTTCATTTGGACATTAAACTTTCACATTGTTACATAGAAGCCACTCCCAGGGTTTAAACGGCAAAATGAACTCAGTTAACTTCACGAAACAGATATCTATAAAAATCTATTATTTTTTATTGGATGGATTATATCAGTTTATTTTGTGCCATGGAGTCAATGGATATTGACGTCCACAGGAAAAATATTATTTTTGTTCACCCTTAGGCGACTAGCTTCATTGTAAGTTTTGAACGCGTTTTGAATTATTTATAGGTTTGGGTAAAGCGTTTTAAAGGTGTCCCTGAACTTTGCGCCCCTCCCAGTTGATATGGCTGCCGGTCCTTAACCACATGAAACACTTCATCTCCGTGGAAATGCGCGAACGCTATAGAAAAATAAATTGCGATTTAGCTGATTGAGTAAGTCTGAAATAACATATTGTAAGATGAAGTAATTTTAAATTTGTATCTTCGGAACCATAAATTCCATATTTATGGAATGGAACAGTCTCCCAGCTACAATACCGTCAATGCGTCATATATGTTTCGCAATTTAAATCAAAACTAAAAACTCATCTATTCTCATTACACTATGACTAAGAACACAGTGCTCTTCGTGCAAGACTTGTCTTGTTAAAGCGCGCTATAAATGTCTAATTGTATTGTATTGTATTGTATTTCTAAAGCGGTTACACGATAGCTTGCAAGGGTCCTGCTTATACAGAAGCGTTGCGTCATATCAGAGGGTCTATACAGACATAGATCGATGTCCATTGGAGATTCACACTACAACAAAATATCGTTAAAGAAACACGCATAAAATTAATGAGTAGGGCGCAGGAGTCGCCACTGTGATGGGAATGTTCACCGGATAAATCCGTTGAATTTGAACACCTCTTTTAGCGTGTTTAATACTTGTATAACCTTGGTTTTACGTGAGGCATTCATTTAATTCAAGTTTACCGTAAGATTTTGTTAAACACCGGAGACATTTGGAAAGCGAAACAATTACAGTTGACTTTATCTGGGATGAATACGGATCTCCGCCACTGTTCGCTTTCTGACAGTGCCAGTCCCAAGCCTGGATGAAGGAGGAGGGCGACGCTAATTGTCTTTGTTAACACACAGTGATCGTTAAACAGTAAACAAGCAAGCAAGATGAATACGGAGCCGGTTGGATCACATCCATTCACAAATTGCTTCGAATGGGTCAACCAATTTCCCAGCTAAGGGACGGGACAGCCTCTGAAGCTTTACCATGAATATGACAGTATCGTCAGCAAGCTGGTGACCAGCGTCTCCCATGAAGGAAAGAGAGTGAGTTAGGTCTAGACCTAGGATCGAACCCTGTGGCAGACATAAGGTAAACGGTGACCAAGTTGAGCGAGTGCAACCAAACACCACCGACTGGGTACGTTCAGACAGAAATAAGCTCAACCACTGTGGAGGACATCCCTGTGGCAGACATAAGGTAAACGGTGACCAAGTTGAGCGAGTGCAACCAAACACCACCGACTGGGTACGTTCAGACAGAAATAAGCTCAACCACTGTGGAGGACATCCCAATAAACCAAATGACATTTCAAAGCGATTTAAAAGATTGCTGTTGTCGATACTCACCAGTGTTATTTTAGTTCCAAGATTAATTTCTATTCCTATTCTTATTCTATTCCACTGTCTTCATTTTTGTTATAGTTTTAGTTCCTCTTTATAAATAAATTTTATTCTTGTTCTAGTTCCACTTCCTATATAAAATAATTTTAGTTCCAGTTCCAGTTCCAGAAAATTTATATTTGTGATTCCACTTCCACTGCTCACAGAAATGTCTAACACGAACGATTAATGTCTATCAGACTGTCACACAAAACAGTATCTTTACCTATTTATGAGATTAGTATAGTATGGACAATGTGAATGCGACTGTTAATAAAACAGTTTCTAGGCAGACACACTAGACAATAATCTATGACGTCATAATGCATAATTTCAGACTTGGCTACAGACGATTGTGATGACGCTCTGCTTCTGTGAAACGACTTCGGGTCTGATAGCGCTATTATAAGTGGTCTAATAACACTCTGACTACGCCTTCCTGCCTTACAAAATAGTAAGCAATCTGGAAGGATGAGTTAAACACAATAATGTAATCAACGAAGAGACTTAATCAATGCAGGACATTCAGATTCAACTACATCACCGAGTTATTATAGTTCTTACTTCTTACAGCAAGCGTTGGAGGAAAGTCCCAGACTTGGCCAGGTCGAGCCTTTACTCCAGTTCAGATCTTAGATATAATAATCTTTGCTGAATCCAATTTCCGTGTATCGTAAAATGTCTCCTCTCCGTCCTACGAAGGTTAACGACATCTTAAGGCAACTAAGGCCATTGACGTCGGCAGAAGTAATTTTTGGCATGATACTCAAATTTTATTGGAGGGTTTCGATCATTTTATAGCTTAGAATTGAAGCGTTTTACAGGTTTTCATTTGGACATTAAACTTTCACATTGTTACATAGAAGCCACTCCCAGGGTTTAAACGGCAAAATGAACTCAGTTAACTTCACGAAACAGATATCTATAAAAATCTATTATTATTTGATTGGATGGATTTTAACAGTTTATTTTATGCCATGGAGTCAATGTTTATTGACGTCCACAGTAAAAATATTATTATTGTTCACCCTTAGGCGACTAGCTTCATTGTAAGTTGTGAACGCGTTTTGAATTATTTATAGCTTTGCATGAAGCGTTTTAAAGGTGTCCAAGAACTTTGCGCGACACCCAGTCGACATGGCTGCTGGTCTTAAAACCACATCGAAGCCCCTCATCTCCGTGGAAATGAGCGAACGCTATAGAAAAATAAATTGCGATTTAGCAGATTGAGTAAGTCTGAAATAACATATTGTAAGATGAAGTAATTTTAAATTAGGCCTAAGTATCGTCGGAATAATAAATTCCATATTTCTGGAATGGAACAGTCTCCCAGCTACAATCCGTCAATGTTCATCTGTTACGCAATTTAAATCAAAACTAAAAACTCATCTATTCTCATTACACTATGACTAAGAACACAGCGCAAACGCGCTTTCGTGCAAGAGGGTTGTGTGCTCCAGGGTCTTAATTGGTGAGAGTAGAGGGGTCTAGAGTGGTAGGAGTTGATGAAGTACATGCTTGGGGTTGTGTAATATGGAGAAAAGGCGTTTAGCATCGGCTACATTGCTAAGTTCAGAGACTGTTGGACTATATGCTTGTTGGACTATATGTTGGACTATACGTCATATCAGAGGGTTATACAGACATAGATCGATGCCCACTGAAGATCCACACTACAACAAGATATCGTTAAAGACCCACGCATAAAATTAATGAGTGTGATGCAGGAGTCGCCACTGTGATGGGAATGCTCACCGGATAAATCCGTTCAATTTGAACACCTCTTTTAGTGTATGTAGTACTTGTATAATAAGGGGTTTTACGTGAGGCATTTATTTTCAATCAAAGTTAGCGCAAGATTTTGTTAAACACCGTAGACATTTGGAAAGCGAAACGATTACAGTTGAGTTTATCTGGGATGAAAACGGAGCCGGTTGGATGACATCCATTCACAAATTGCTTCCGATGGGTGAACCAATTTCCCAGCTAAGGGACAACCTCTGAAGCTTTACCGTGAATATGACAGTATCGTTAGCATACTGGTGACCAGCGTCTCCCAGGAAGGAAAGAGCGTGAGTTAGGTCTGGCCTTAGGATCGAACCCTGTGGCAGACCTATACATGTAGGTAAACGGTGTCCAAGTTGAGCTGGTGCAACCAAACACCTCCGACTGGGTACGTTCAGACAGAAATAAGCTCAACCACTGTGGGGGCCCGATAGCGCATAGGATAAAACACCACTGGCATAGAGAGCGTAAGGTACCGTGATCGAGAGCCGTAGGCGGACATGATTTGTAGGCTGCTATTAGCGCCGTGTATTGCTATTCTTAGGCTATTCTGTCCTGTTATAGTTTTACTTTTAAGTAGTGTTCTTGTGAATTGCTTCAATTGCATAACTGTACACTGAAAATTTACATTTGTAACCTGGTCGCAGGTTTGTCAACACGGATTGTCTTCAATAAAGAACCTATTTATATAGTATAGTATGGACAATGTGAATGCGATCCTAGGCAGACACACTAAACAAGTTACCAGTACCTATTAAAATGATTCATTCCGTTCTCGTCCGAGAAAAAATTGCGATTTTTATTCCTATTCTAAGAAGTTTTGTTCTGTTGTTAAAATAATTATTATTCCTATTCTATTCTCAGGAACTAAAATAACACTGATACTCACAGGCAAGCAGGCAAGCAAGGTTATCTGATCCTGTTATTTGTATACTGAGATTACTGAGTACTGGTACCGCATTATTTTGAGTTTTAATACCCTGCTCGAAGTGTTTAACTATGCAAAGTTTTTCATGTCTAGACTACACTTTGCATGAAACTGACGTTCAACTGTGTTAACCACTTGTTATGTCTGATAACATAAACTAATCAAATAAGGTCTACCATAATCTTCACTCGAATAAACAATTGTCTATCAAAATTCAAAGAAAACACCAGACCGAAATGAGAACCTGTACAAATATCACAATAAATAAATAAACCAATCAATCAATAAACCAATCAACCAATAAATAAATCAGTCAATCAAGCGATCGATCGATCTGAATTTATATAGCACCCTTTAAGAACTCTACTCAGAGGCGCTCCCGACCCAGGCTAGACGGAAGCGAACAGTCCTGGGCAACTGATGGAACGGAATACCAAATCAATCCTGTGGTAAATAATTCCGTTGTCTCCGAACGCCTTCATCTTCAAGTTCTATGTTTAACCTGAAACACTCTAGGAATAATCATTTCCCAAGTATCGTCACAAAGTCTCTACCACCCAACGAGCGAACTAATGAAATCCGAGTATTCTCCTTTCCTCTACCTATTCAATAATACAGCATTTCGTAGTTTGATAAGTTAGTGTTTAACAACACTGTTCATAACAAGGACTACTAGTGTCAATCCTACATTTCTACTCGTTTTGGACTGGCACTGCCAGAATGCGATCAGTGGCGGAGTTAAGAATCGTAGTTAACATTAATTTAATTAACACAAAGGGAAAGTTTGGTATAGATATAGCGTTGAGTGAAAGTGTTTAAAAGGTGTCCAATTGCTCGTTGACACTTCACATAGTATTATCGCTATTCAACATCTGACGACTGCCACTGATATGTTTGCAAAGTTAGACAAACGTTTTGTGGCTGTAATTTAGAGAGTATCTGCGTTGAGACTAGACGTGGAATATCTGAAGCCAGCATTTCTCCCTCTGAGAGTTTGATCACTGTTAATACTGAGAAAATTCGACCATTTCACACAGAAAATGTTTGGCGTTTTGTTTTCAAAGCAGAATTTCGAAGATTTCTGAACCGGAGAAATATAGAAAGCCCGCATCCACGTTAAAATTACAGTCTTATTTAGAACAAGGTTTAACGTCGTCATATGACATCAAAGGCCGTTGACGACAATTTAAACATATACAGTGCAGTGAAAATGAATTCATAGTGTCCAAAAGACACCATTTAAGACTGTCCAAACATAATATTAAAATGTCATTAGTGTTCATTGTTTAACGACATTAAAAAATTACAGTTCATAACGACTTTCATACATGCAATGTGGTATCTGATGTAAATTCAACAATATTTAACAACAATGGTCGTATACAAGAAATGTTTCTTAAAATTAATTCTTAATCATCATTCCTAATGTACATTTACTTCTTAATCTATTTATTTCAATAACAATTATTTATTTTACAAGTTTATACAACATGAAATTTTAACATGAAGTTCTTATTCCACTTTTGAATTTTTAAGAAGACATCATTCAGTAAAATCAAACATTATTAAAGAAATAAATATTATATTCAAACAGTGAGTATGACAATTCTTTATAATTTATTATGCTATTGCGTTGGTAATAAAAGAGAACCGAAAATTCACACGAGATTTTCAATCAATTACAGTTAATTTTCTTAATACAGCTTAATTGATATATATTATGTCATACATGCAAGTAAGACATAAAGATTGTAATTTTTTGGTACATTTTATGGAAGTATTTTATCATTTCAATCACACAATATTATGATAATAAATGCACATTAAAAAATAAAACACGACTTTCCTATCGTATACCACAATGTACATTTTACTAACTGATTTCACGCACAAATTGAACTCTTGCACGACCTTACAAATGATAGCATTTACACAACTTTTCCTTTATAAATTAGACTCATAAGCCTATAAACCTCACTTTGTATGCAACCTACATCAAGTAAATTCTTGATGTTAAAATCCACTTTATATGAAACACATACATCTCTTAATATGTTAGAAATATTTTCTTTTCTACAAGTTAATAATAAATGATTTATGTTTTCTGGGACTTTACATAAAGTGCAAAGACCACTTTCAATCTTCTTCATAAGAAGAAGTCTTTCATTTAGATTTACTTTTCCTAATCTTAATCTTGAAATCTGAACCTCCTTCTTTCTATTAAAGTCAACAAATTTGATGTTTGTGTCCACCACAGGACATAATTATTAACTTATAATGTTGACCCTTAGGATCATTATCATATTTCCTCTGCCATTCGTTAACTACATGCGATTATACATTTCAGTCTCGCGGATATTAATTTCTATATAGCAAAACTGACAGTTTTAAAAAGGTGTTTAGTCTGAAGCCATTATTTTTTTAAGGATCCGTTCCATTTTCAACGACATCTTGCGACACTGGATTGAAAAGAAACACAAAATCCTGTCGATGTGTAAACAGTACTTTCATGCGAGCCTTGCATACACATTTGATTCAAATGTGTTATCTAATTAAATTAACTATATTATTTAAATTGAATGCGACACTCGAAAGTGTGAAACGGTGTCGTTGCACCAGGAATAAAAAAGTCTGCATTTCTTAATATCAAATGTAACGTAACTTCGAAGTCATCGGTCCAAGACGCAAGAAGATGTCATTAAATTCCGGACGCTATTGCACAAATGAATGGTTCACTCCACGCAGCGTCACTGTAACTCAAATGCTGGCCAACGTCAATAATAAAGTTGTTTATTTTAAACACCACTTTTTAAAGCGGTGCTGCTTTAATATAAAAAGCGCATCACAATAAAAAATTGTTTTTTTCACTATATCTCTGTTCAACTGCGATGTCCATGAATGTTAATAAAAGTCGATGTCTATGTATGAGTTAGTTGAGCTTCATAATGTCGTTACACTTACATACAATTCCTCAATGAACAGTGAGATTAAAAAATGAATTATTACTAGAGACATTGTAAAGTTCTGCTTTGACACCTTTAAATGATGTCTTTCGGAGTCTATAAGTTTTTTCGTTTTCATTGCGTTGTATTCACTTTTGAATTGTCGTCAACGGCCTTTGATGTCATAAGACGACGTAACACCTTGGAATAATAAAAGAAAATTGTGTTCCGTGAAATCACAATTTTTAATGGTGAGTAAAACAGATCGTTTCACAAAATACCAATAAGAATATTTATACAAACTGCTAATTAGGCAAGGATTCTAGTTTTCATAAATAAAAATTATATTGATCATAGCATCATCAACCAATGCGAAGGGTAATAAATTACGGCGCTAATAGCACCCTACAAAGCATATCCGCCCTACGGGTCTCGAACTCGGTACCTCTCGCTCTCCATGCCAGCGTGTTATCCAATGCGCTATCGGGTCCCACCAGATTGGATTCCAATTTCTAACAGGCGTTTATAACATAGAAATATTCTGGACATTTCACGTTCTGACCTCCTAACCAGAAAATGATTAATTACCAGGATGCTTTACACTCATTAACATGTTTTAGAACTTTACTATTAATTATTATAACTATACATTATTATTACTTCTATGTGTTATTATACATTGTATTTCGATGTCCCATTGTACGTTTGCTAATGGAGTAATAAAGGCTATACTTACTTACTTAACAGTTTTCTCTGTTCTGTTGGCTTTCACTGAAGACTGCCAGTATCTATTCGATTGTTAAATTACTGTTTAACGGCACTGTGTGATAACAAAGATGAGTAGTGTTCCTTTCATCCCTGCTTCAGACTTGGGAATGGCACTCCCACAGGTAGCGTAGACGCATAGTTGCGAATATATATTGCATATTTTTTATTCCAAAATTTCACTTGCAATAATCAATAAAAAATATATTTTCGTTTATTCAACAATCCGGTTGACAAACTGCAACCGGTTACAGTGTACAATTATGCAATTCACAAGACACAAATCTTAACTACTGACAGAACAGACAGCCTGCAAACACAAAGCATATCCGCCCAACGGGGGGCTCGAACTCGGTACCTCTCGGTCTCTTTGCCAGATCTTATCCAATGCGCCACTTATTCCTCGCCGCCACAAGCTGTCAAATACTGGGGCGCGGTGGTTTAGGGGTATGTTCGGTGCCTTGCAGCTGGAGGGTTGCGGGTTCGAATCCACCTCAAAGTCGCCGCGTAGGGACCCTGGGCAAGTCCTTCACTCACAATTGCTCATGCGCTTCGGCGTGAAACTCCGATTCAGCGTACGCGCAGTAGTCGGGAGCGCCTCTGAATGGGCAATCTGGTAGAGGCGCTATAACAAGTGTTCAAATACAATACAATACAATACAATACAAATACTTAATGCTAATTCAAAAATAATGTAGGCCTATAGGCTATAGGTGAAAGTGCGTCATTGTAAAAAAATGCTCACCAGAGGTTAACCGTTAATTTTACACACCTCTTTTAAGCAGTTCGGTGACTTTATATAAATTCCCAATAGAAAAGAAACAATTGTATATCTCTAGATTTGCGACGCCGTCAACTTTATTCAATAGATGTTTGTGGAATAAATATTATGCTGATGCTGATAGCACGCATTTCAAGAGACTAAGATCAGTTTTTCTTAGCAAAGAGTTAAGCATCTATTGATTTTGCGATAGTCTATGTCTGCCATAGAACAATAGCAACAAGAGACACAATTTATCTAAGGCCCTGGTATCGATTTTTAACAACTGTCGAAATCACGGTACTGCTATATTTAAATAATAATAATATCTTTTCTTTAATCAAGCGCCTGACAAACGCACTGCGCTGTACATTTACATGTTATGCAATCTAAATCTTAACTACTAACAGAACAGACAGCCTGCAATACAATACAATACTACGCCTTCTTATTTAGGTACGTCATTATAATAATAATAATAATAATAATAATAATAATAATAATAATAATAATAATAATAATAATAATAATAATAATAATAATAATACTAATAATAATAATAATAATAATAATAATAATAATAATAATAATAATAATAATAATAATAATAATAATAATAATTTTTCTTTATTGAAGCGCCTGACAAACGCACTGCGCTGTACATTTACATGTTATGCAATTTAAATCTTAACTACTAACAGAACAGACAGCCTGCAATACACGGCACTAATAGCAGCCTACAAAGCATATCCGCCCTACGGGACTCGAACTCGGTACCTCTCGCTCTCTATGCCAGTGTGTTATCCAATGCACTATCGCCAACCCCCTCCAATCAAATCGATTGCGAATTCGTCATATTTGGTACGTGTCTGATAACGCCTTGTAAGTTGAAGTACTTGCGAAATTATCGTGAATGCTAGTGAATAAAATTGATGAGTGGATGCAGAACTTCAGCAGAAGGCGTCATTGATACCAGAATACTCAACGAAAACCGTTAAATATTGAACCTGAGTCTTGCCCCTAAATACGTCTGTGACTCAATACGTCGGCCTACCTCGTCTACTTCTCTTCGCCCGCTCCGCTCTTCGGATCGTCTTGACATTTTTGTTCCTCGTGTGAGAACGGCCATAGCCCAGTCCAGTGCCTTTGCCTGCATTGGCCCTTTGCTATGGAATCAACTACCCCTTAACTAGCACCACCATACTATCTGGTGGCCCTTATACATCTTCTCGCTACCTCAAAACTTGTCTTTTTTCTCGGAGATTTTCGCACTGGGAGCTCCTCTCGCACTGTGAGAGGCGCTTTATAAATTTGTAAAGGTTTATGTTGATCGCCTTCTTATGACACCTTAATTCAAAAAGTATGTAGGGTGACCCTTGTTACGGGGCTTAGGCCCTTATAGAACTATCTCTTTGATTCCAATATCCTCGTTGTAACATATTGAATCTGTCAAAACCGTTTTTATTTGATTGGTTTCAATAAAAAGTGTGGTTATGATTATGGTTAAATACAATGCAATATTGAACACCTCTTTTAAGATGCATTAAAATGCTATATAAAGTAGACACTGAAATTGACCCAATAACTATAATTATTGTCATAAATATTAGTATCAGATCAAATCTATTACAAACATATAGTTGAACACATTCCTTATGATTAAAATACCAATAAACACAAAATATGTGTGATTAATGGTCATTTCATTATTTCATTGCATTTTCTAATGATATTACATTGTTTCATAGGAAAATGTTTAATGAAATGTTTAATTAAGTATTCTGTCATGTAAATAATTGTTAACATGCATTCTTGTAAATAGATGTATGTTAAAATAAAATGTGTATATAATACATGTATATATATTACACATCTGTGCTGAATTTCTGTTTGCAAATAGCATTACATGTTATTTTAGAAAACTTAAAGAAGTACTGTTAATAACTTTGTAAACATATTTGAAAAGAGCTAAAATAGCCAAAAAAAGAGCTGATATAGCCAAAAAAAGAGCTGATATAGCCAAAAAAGAGCTGAAATAGCCACCAAAAAAAGAAACAAAAGGAGAAAAAGGAAAAAAAAAGAGGAAAAAAAAGATGTTAAAAAAGAATTACAATAAAAAGAGCCAATGGGCCAAACATAACGGAGATACAATACTTTAATATGTATCAAATCAAATAATATGTATCTATCAAATATTGTTAATATTGTTAATAAGATTGAGGAGAAAACAGTTATTAACATTATACGGAAATGAACTTAATCCGTCAGAAACTTTAAATACGTCTACATCTTATCAGAAACGGAATCAAAGCCAAGAAAAGAAAAAGAAAACTGTTGATAGAAATTATATGAAAATGAACTTAAATCGTCAGAAACTTTAAATACGTCAGCATCTTATCAGAAACGGAATCAAAGACGAGAAAGGAGAAAGAACATTTGTGAGAACATTACAAGAAAATGAACGGAAATCCATCAACAACAGTTTAAAGACGTCAACAGCCTTTGTAGCTATAGGATGTCGTTAAATATTGGATTAATAATAATAATAATGACCCAATAACGTAAAAGATCAATCAAATATTTACAGATTTGAGTAATCTTGATACAAAACCATTCACATAAAGAAACCTAAAATATCCATTTACAAAATTTTACCTTTATTAATTATCTTAACTAACCTATACACTTACTAATACTTTGTTATTATGCAATTATATACTGTGTTGCAATGTAAAAGAGTCCTTTTAACAATTATAATACATGTATGCTTTGTTGGTTAATGGAATTTTTATTATGTATGTTAGACACATTTACAAAGAAAAGGCCTACTTTAAACAATTATAATACATGTATACTTCTTTGGTTAATGAACATTTTTATTATAGTGTTTTTGTAAGATACATGAACAGTTTAAAAGAATACCTTAATCAATTATAATACATGTATGCTTTGTTAGTTAATGAAATTTGTCAGTACATAATAATCACAGACAGCATGAGATGAACTACTTTATGTTGCAAAAATATTGAATATTAGTGAAATTGTAAAGCTCCGTCTGACACCTTTAATGGTGTCGTTCGGATGCTATAAGTTTCTGGTTATGATTGTATTGTATATTTTCTGCATTGTCGTCAACGGCCTTTGATGTCATAAGACGACGTTAAACTGTGGTTATAATAATAACCCAATAATGTCAAGCTATTAGGATAACAATTATGTATGCATGCCTGTGCTTCTAAGAGGTTCTATAAATAATCTATGTTCCTGTGTCTCTGGCTCCGTTTCTTTATACCTGTTTCCGTCTCCATCCCTGTGTGTCGGTCTCAGTAGTTCTCCCTCTATATCTTGCATGTGTATATCTGTCTTTGCCTGGAGCGGTCTTTATCTTTTCATTTGTCTCTTAGTATCTGTCTTCGCCCGCGTCACTGACAGTCTGCACGTCGCATTTCATCACTCTAACAAGTAACTTACATATGCCGAGGACGAGAAACAGTGGCGCTGGAACAGTCAACGGACAGCAGCAGTTTTTCTTATGCTATTTGTTGAAGATGTTAGCGACATCTTGTGACCGAACTTTACCATAATATGAAAAAATTCAATAACCAATGTATTTACAAAATTCGCATATGTATATCTCAGAATGCGAACGTTAAAATGTCTCTAAAATGACGTTAGTAATTCATTTATATCATTGCAATAATCAGAAGTGAGTTGCTGTTTTACGATATTGTATCTGACCTGGACCATCAGGAAAGAAGATATTAAGAAATTAGAAGCTTTTGAGATGTGGATTTGGAGAAGGATGGAGAAGGTGAGCTGGACTGAGCATATAACGAATGAAGAGGTGTTACAAATGGTTGATGAAAAGCGATTGCTGATAACAACAATAAGAGAAAGACAGAAGAACTGGGTGGGGCACGTATTAAGAGGAGACTCCCTCCTGAAGGAAATCATAGAAGGGAGAATGGAAGGGAAAAGAGTGAGAGGAAGACCGTGGCAGATGATGCTGGGATGGATGGCCGACGGATACAGCGAATTAAAGGAAAGAGCACAGCAAAGAGAAAATTGGCGTCATTGGAAGTTGGAACCTGCCGAAGGGCAGAGAACTTAAAGAAGAATCATGACAAAGATGACTAGCCAGTCCCAAGCCCGGAGAAAGGAGTAGGGCACTCCTTTCTCCGGGCTTGAGACTGGCACTGCCACAGTTAGGTATTGGCGGAGTTGCATACAGTATATCCAATAAGCATTTATAAAATTGTGTTGAAGGGTTCCGAGCGTAAAGTTGACATAACGTGTAATTTTTAGGAATTCGCGAATGTTAAAAAAGCCTTTGCTGTGGCAACACATAATTCTCGCGTGGGTTGGCCTACATAATTATTAGTCTAGACATAAAGTTTTGTGGCTGCAATTAAGAGAGTATTTGAATTGAACCATTAATTTTATGCCTTAGCGTCCGCTATTTAACGTCATCTTGCGGTGACTTTATCATCAACATCATATTCGTTTATTTAACACAAAAACTGTCGACAACACTCGACAGAGTACATGAGTTATTGAGAGAGGCAGTTTTTCATCTAGTAGACGTTTTTGAAAAGCATGCGTGGTACGAAGATCTTGTTGTTCTTAGTTGTAAGTTCAAATGGAACCTTTGAACTTACCTATAACCTACGCCTGGGGCGTAGGTTATAGTTACTAACAGACCGAGTAGGAAAGAGCCTGCGGAGGACATGGTTGTTATCCTGGATGATAGCAGCGATTAGGGCTGCGTCAGTGGCTTCTGCCATTTGGGTCGCGGTCAGGGCATCAGGAGGTAGAAAGCCAGCCCTCTTGACCCGTCTCATGAGCCCATCGACACGATCAACTTCGCTCGAGCTCATCAGGCCCCACCAGGCCGGGGACGCATACAGTAAGCGCGCCAGAGTTGTGGCACGAGTAGTTAGATGTAAGGCCGAACCTTGTAGCCCGTGCTCGCGCAGCACTCGAAGGGCGTAAAGAGATGATGCACAATTATGTCATGACCTAACGGTCAGGTCAACATGCTCCGAGACCGTCAGGCGTTCACCGATGGTGACTTCCAGCATTTTGATGGATGTGGTGCGAACAGCTCCTGTTACAGATGGTCTCAGGGCCAGGGATGGTCGTATTTCGCCCCACCACTGCCATCTCTCGAGTCTTCGATGGGTTAATGTGCAGGTTTTTGATTTTGGCCCACTCCTGTAGGTGCAATAATTCCGGTTGTGCTGAGTCGATGTTATTAGAACCGATTAGCAGGTAGGTGTCATCAGCATATTTCTGCAGTTTGTTAACGTCATTAACCGGGCGCAGGTCTGAGGTTCCTGTGATGTACATCCCCGGGCCTCCAGCGGAGCCCTGGACAACGCTCGCGGTGATGTCCTTTGTTGTTGATGTTTCCCCGTTGAAGAAGGTTGCATGTTTGCGGTGACTTGGACTGACGACCTAACTTTACCTGTAGGCAGTGGCGTAAATCATGGGGGACAGATTGGGACTGTCCCCCCCAAAAGTTTTGACTTAAACCCTTCTGTCTCCACAAAATCCGGCCCTCGTAGATACCCTGTCCCCCCCAAAAAGTTATGTATAGATTTTCGCCTCTGCCTGTAGGTCTGTATGCCTACAGGTAAAGTTAGGTCGCCGTCAACGATCATCCCAGCCAAAAGATGTCGTAAAGCATTGAATGCTCATGCATAAAATTATGGTTAGGCACAGAGGGCTTCACCGTCGCGTGAACGCTTGCCGACGCCGATTGTTGATTTTAAACACCTCTTTTTAAACTCTTATTGATCTTATATAAACGCAAGAAATTGTACCATTAAGCTCCATGACCGATTATTTGAACTACGAACTCGCACGAAATTCGTCATCTATTAGGAAATGCTAAACTAACAGTGTTAATCCGTACAAATATTATAGTTTTCAGATATAAGAAATAACAGGAGCCTGAAGACGAAGGACCAAGTTAATGGCCGTTGATGTTAAACACCTCTTTGAATGCCATTCAAACCTGTATATAAATTGCTCACTAATGAACAGCGGTTTTATTTCATTAGCAACTGTCACGAAATCTATTCTAAGCTAATTCATGCCAAAGTAACATATACACTAATCGAATACAATGCTTTCAAAAGCGCCTTTATCATACTGTCCATTGCATCAGTCGAATGCTATACCCGATGCGTTAATACCAGAATTTGGCTCTAATACATTAAGTGGCATGCTACAGTTGTAGTACAGTGAATCTGAGCTGAAAATGCATTAATTAGATACAAAAATCAATATTCACGTATACCGTAGTATACCTGGTAAATAAGTTGCATATACGAGGAATACGGGTCGTGTATTTAAGTCAGAAAGTCCTGTTCATGTATACTTTGCATGAAAATTAGATTAAATGCGACACAGGGGGGCGGTCAAAACCCGTCACATGTCGGTTTCCTACCTTTTTATTCAGTCAAATTCTACAGTTGATCTGCTTCAAAATACCTTTTACAGAATGAAAATGTCTTTTTTCTAACTGAAGCTATGCTCGTTTGATTCTTTCAGTAGTATCGAGTTAGAAAATCGAATAAAAGTTTCGGAATATTTGTGTCATGAAAGTGCACAGCAAACATTATTTGATTATTCGGTAAATTTTTTTATCGGATAAAGCAAACAGCATCACAATCGGATTACTACTTTGCAAATATTATGGCAAATTCATAGGCAACTGCTGAATAATTATTGAAGAATATTCGATATTTTTGACCCATCTTGCCTATTTCAGCTTGTAGCTCAATATCTAGGAAGCGACAAGCGACGGGTTTTGAGCCCTGAGTAGTAGTAGTTTCAGTTTAACGACACTGTGTGATTACAAAGATCATTAGCGTCGCCTTCCTCCTTCATCCAGGCTTGGGACTGGAACTGTCAGAAAGCGAACAGTGGCGAAGACGTGACAAATATGTTACTTAACTGCATTATTTAAAGTGTGGTGTCGTTGACGCAGAGAATAAAAAACGTTTACATTTCTTAATATCAATTGTTCATGTAATTATGTGTTGTAATTATGTTTTCGTTGTTTCACCAACTGTTGAAAACTACTTTTTTCCTCATGGCCTCTGAGTAGGAATATTGACGAGACGCTATATAAATTTTGATTGATTGAAGGTTAAGTAATATCAATGTCATCGGTTTAAGTCGCCGCAAGAATTCGTTCAGTACCGGACGCTAATGCATAAAATGATGCTTGGCTCCACGATGCACCACTACAGTAACTAGAATTGCGCTCAGAAGTCAAGCGTTGATTTTAAACACCTTTTTTAAAGCTTTACTACATCTATATAAATCGCACGGTTGCATTTACTAAAGAATTTCTTAGTTAATGTGCCCAGTCCGCCGGATGTGGTGTGCATAGAGGAAACCCTTTTAAAACCTAAAAGAAATCCACCAAAAATAGATGGTTATAATGTGGTCCGTAAAGACTGTACAACTAATACAAAGGGTGGCCTTGTCATTTATATAAAAGTAGGAATAAATTTCACTTTACTAGATATAGAAGATAATCCGAATATTGAAATTCAAGGAATTGAAATTAAAACCAGTAATGGTCACTTAAAAATTTTTAATACATATATATCACCTTCACATCAATTGGTTAAAGAGGAAATTGAACATCTTTTCATAAATAAAAGAACAATTATAGTAGGTGATTTGAATGCGCATAATAAACTTTGGGGATGCTCATATACGAAAATAAGAGGAAGATTATTAGAAGAAATATTAGCTGAAAAGAATATGGTTGTCCTTAATACAGGGCAGGCCACTTATATTACTTCTAACATGCTAAATAATAACTCAGTTATAGATCTAAGTATATGCTCACAAGATGTAGCATTAAATACTAGACATACTGTTACTAAGTATAATATGGGATCTGACCATTTTGCATCCATTACTTTTGTTAACGAGGAAAGCATAATAGAAAATAACTTAAGTATGCAATTATGGAAATTAAATAAAGCTAATTGGAAAAATTATAAAGATTCTAGCAATTTAACATTAACTAATGAAGTCCTAATGAAAACAAATATAGATGATAAATATAATGATATATTAGAATGCATAAATACCTTAGCTAATCAATCAATACCTCTTAAAAAACAAAATCTAAGAAAGAATGAAAAGCGTAAGAAATTTAAACCTCTACCATATTGGAATGATAAATGTAATGAAGCTGTGTATAAAAGAAATCAATGTAGAAACAAAATGAAAAAAACCAAAGAACTTAATGATTATATGGAATACAAAAAGCAAGAAGCTATAGTTAGAAGAACCCTTAAGGTAGAAGCAAAATCTAGTTGGCAGGATTATTGCTCTACGCTTACTAATCAAACGAAATTAGGATCAGTATGGAGCATGGCTAGAAAAATGAATGGAGTAGCAGCTTACGCATCAATTCCTACTCTTAATGATAATGGATTATTAGCTGAGTCAAACATAGATAAAGCAAATATACTAGCTCATACTTACGAAAAAACTAGTAACTCTCAAAATTATAATAAAAACTTCTTAAATTATATTACAAGTAATAACATAGATAATAGCCATATTAATAATGAAAATAATCGTAATGAAGAAGTAGAATTAATGAACAAAATTTTTAATCTGAATGAACTAAAACAAGCAATCAAATCGGCAAAAAATAATAAATCACCGGGGGATGATAGGATACCATACGAATTACTGAAACACTTACATAAAAATGCACTAAAAACTCTATTGAGTTTTTATAATGAAGTATGGATTGAGGGAAATATACCAAGTGATTGGAATCATGCCATTATATTGCCTTTACTTAAACCAAATAAGGATGCAACAAAACCAGAATCCTATCGACCAATTTCATTAACAGCGACTTTATGCAAAGTAATGGAGAAAATGGTTGCGAACCGTCTCCAGTGGTATTTAGAAAAAAATGCTATATTTACAAAAAATCAATCTGGATTTCGTAAGTATAAAAGCACAATCGATCAAATTCTTAAACTGCAGGATACAATACTTAAAAAGCTAAAAAATAAGGAACAAGTGTTGGCAGTTTTCATTGATTTTGAACGTGCTTATGACATGTTACATGTACCTACACTTTTACAAAAACTAAAAAAATTAGGAATAGTGGGAAACGTAACAAATTGGGTCAAAAGTTTTTTATTTAACAGAACATTTCAAGTAAAGGTTGGAACTGAATTATCCGATAAACTAGTACAACAAAATGGGACTCCGCAAGGTTCAGTAATTTCTCCTCTATTGTTCCTAATAATGATTAATGATATTCCATCAGGCCCAGAAGGTGTTAATATGTCACTCTTTGCAGATGATAGTGCAGTTTACATAGGACATAGAAAAACTAAAACTTTAATTAAAAAAATCCAACAATCAATTGATGAAATAAATAACTGGTGTAATAAAAATGGGTTTAAAATATCAATAGCTAAAACTGTAGGAGTTCTATTTACTAATAAAAATCAATTACCAATAATAAACATTAAAATTGATCAAGAATTGATAAAAATGGAAAATAAAGCTAAATTTCTAGGAATGATATTTGATAAGAAATTAAGTTGGAAGCCCCACATAGAATATATAATAGAAAAATGCAAAAAAAGATTGAATCTCATGAGAGCGGTTTCAGGTTATTACTGGGGAGCTTCTAAAAAATCTTTATTAGCAATATATAAAGCATTAATACGTTCAATATTAGATTATGGAGATGTGGCCTATTCTTCGGCTAGTCAATCGCTGTTAAATAAATTATGTACAATTCAAACTGAAGCCCTAAGATTATGTTGTGGAGCCCCAAAGAACACAGCAGCTTTAACACTACAAAACGAATGTGGGGAATTCCCCCTCCATATGAGAAGACTGTATAATTCCAATAAAATGGGAATTAAAATATTAGGAAATAAAGATCATCCATGTCAAATGAATTTCCAACCACATTGGACAGATGTCAGTAAAACACCACAAAACAAGAATCATTCTATACACTACAGAACAAATGAATTCATATCATCTCTTGATACATCTTTTATTGGACCCTGTTTTCCCCAAATTCCCCCTTGGACTAATAACAAAATAGATATAGATATCAGTCTCAAAAAGCAGATTAGCAAAAAAAGAGATAACCCTGAACTTCTGAAATTAGTTGCACTTCAAATGATATCAGGATATAAACTAGAAACACTTATTTACACGGATGGGTCAAAGGCAGACGAAGTTGTTACTGCAGCTTTTACAATTCCAAGTATAGATTTAGATAGAAAGTTTAGATTATGTAATGGATCCAGCATCTATGCAGCAGAGTTAACTGCAATAAAAGAAGCAGTAACATGGATACTAAACACTGAGAATAATAAGAACTGCCAATATGTAATATTATCCGACTCACTAAGTGTACTTACTTCTATTAAGAAAAATAAATCTGATTCACGACCCAATTTATTTAACGAACTAATGATGCAATTGAATAGATTGGAACCTAATCAAATAAAAATGGCATGGATTCCAAGCCATGTAGACATAAGTGGTAATGAAAGAGCAGATAAATTAGCAAAGGAAGCACTCAATTTAGATAATATTAATTCCACAAAATACTTAGAATCACAAGAGATGAATACTTTTATTAAAGACTATATAATAAATAAATGGCAAATAGAATATAACGTTGAAAAGCAAGGGAACTTCTATAAAACCATATGCCCACTTGTTTCTACTAATATAAAATTTTCTGATCCATATAGGCATAAAGAAGTACAAATTAGTAGATTGAGACTTGGTGTTGCCATTACTAATAAAAAACTATTTCAAATGAAAAAGCACCCTAATGGGTTATGTGATACATGTGAGGTTACGGAAAGTATAGAACATATTCTATTGGAGTGTAAAAAGGAAAATATTTCAAATATTCTAAAAGATAAATGTAATAGTTATAAATCAGAATTTAATTTAAAATCTCTGCTTGATGTGGGATGTTTGCAGAGTGCAGTATATAATCTTGTTAAAATCATTAATAAAGGAAAAATACTATAATTATTGTCATAAATATTAGTATCAGATCAAATCTATTACAAACATATAGTTGAACACATTCCTTATGATTAAAATACCAATAAACACAAAATATGTGTGATTAATGGTCATTTCATTATTTCATTGCATTTTCTAATGATATTACATTGTTTCATAGGAAAATGTTTAATGAAATGTTTAATTAAGTATTCTGTCATGTAAATAATTGTTAACATGCATTCTTGTAAATAGATGTATGTTAAAATAAAATGTGTATATAATACATGTATATATATTACACATCTGTGCTGAATTTCTGTTTGCAAATAGCATTACATGTTATTTTAGAAAACTTAAAGAAGTACTGTTAATAACTTTGTAAACATATTTGAAAAGAGCTAAAATAGCCAAAAAAAGAGCTGATATAGCCAAAAAAAGAGCTGATATAGCCAAAAAAGAGCTGAAATAGCCACCAAAAAAAGAAACAAAAGGAGAAAAAGGGAAAAAAAAAAAAAAAAGGAAAAAGATGTTAAAAAAGAATTACAATAAAAAGAGCCAATGGGCCAAACATAACGGAGATACAATACTTTAATATGTATCAAATCAAATAATATGTATCTATCAAATATTGTTAATATTGTTAATAAGATTGAGGAGAAAACAGTTATTAACATTATACGGAAATGAACTTAATCCGTCAGAAACTTTAAATACGTCTACATCTTATCAGAAACGGAATCAAAGTCAAGAAAAGAAAAAGAAAATCTGTTGATAGAAATTATATGAAAATGAACTTAAATCGTCAGAAACTTTAAATACGTCAGCATCTTATCAGAAACGGAATCAAAGACGAGAAAGGAGAAAGAACATTTGTGAGAACATTACAAGAAAATGAACGGAAATACATCAACAACTTTAAAGACGTCAACAGCCTTTGTAGCTATAGGATGTCGTTAAATATTGGATTAATAATAATTAACAATATCTATGTCATAGATTGGGCATCCTTTAGTCAAAATAGGTAGATTACTTCAAGTAGACCTTTCAGGATATGCCAACCTTATTACTCATTTTTATGCGAACTGTTAATTTGTCAAAGATTTCAGTTTTCAGAAATAAAAGAAAACATAACAACTCACCAAACTCTGAGAGGAGAGGAATTCAAAAGCCCTCTAGACACTTCATCTGGGCCATGAATTTCAACAAATCCGTGGACAAAAAACCGTTGATTTTAAACACCTCTTTAAAGGCTATTCAACTCTACATAAATGACGCAGTGAAAAAACAACGATTGTTCCATCTGTTCTCGGGCGTCTGTAACATGCAAACTTTTGAAATGTAAAGTCACCTCATCTAATCTTTTAATCGAATTTTATCTAATCTATCTAATCTTGCATAATCCAATGACTTCTATAGCGCCGTTATCATAAAGTCCAAAACATCGGTCGATAATCGTTTCGAGTAAAGTCTTAATTAAAAATCACAATGGCATTGTAAGGTTATGGTTTAAGAGCATTAAATGGTGTTTTTCGGACTCTGTGAATTAATTTTCACTGCACTGTATAGTGTATATGCTTTAAATTGTCGTCAACACTCTTTGATGTCATGATGACGACGTTAAGCCTTGGAGTAATAATAGCGGCCTGTTAGAGCCTTTGGAAATTTTGTTGCTATAGGTAAGGACTAAAATTCCGCCCCTTTTGTTATATTTAATAGTTAATTTCAAGAAAATATTATGCTTCTCTTGCTTTACTTTCCCGCCCCTTGAAAAATGCCGTTCTAGGCAGTCGCCTATATCGCCTATACCTAAAGCCGACATTGGGCTCGATATGGTTATTTATATAGCTAAAGCCGACATTGGGCTCGATATGGTTATTTATATAGCGCCTCTTCACTGAAATCGTTTCATTTGGTGTTCTGCTCCACTCTCGTGCGTTGGTTGATGTTATCGGTCGTTCGTTATGTCGTAGGCCTATCTGTTGCTTTCGTCTATTTGATGTTTTCTGGTCTCTCTGGAGGATATTCTATCTAGGCAGCTTCTTGTTGTTTCATTGGCGTTATATGGTATAATTATGAGGTTAGGCTCACTGCCCAGCTAAACTCACTTATTTTGACAATAGTATTGTAAACTATATAACCCATATAAGAAACATTTTAAAGGTGTTCATGTTGAACATTACATTTCACATACTTTTATCAATATTTAACGACATCTTGCGGGTGTCAGAGTGTTTCGCGACTATTGGACTTATCCTCACATATCAGATATCCATAATAATAAAATATTCGACTGGATTGATTTCAACAGTTTAACGAAATCTTCCTGCATCAAATGCTTTGAAATCGATCAGAAAAATGTCTGCAGTTTCCACACTTGTGCGAGCAGCATCTGTTTGATTAGCATTGAGTCCGTTAGATTTATCTATAGCTTTGAATAAAGTGTTTAATTGAACATAGCGACCAACCCAGCTGCCATGGCTACCGTTCCTAAGCAACATATAAATAAACTCATCAGGCAAGGTGGCAGGAGAGCCAGGAGGCAGCTTTGAATAAAAATCGCCTTCAAGATGTCCATGAACATAGCGCCCAATCCGATACTGTTGCCATGGCTACCGGTCCTAAGCAACATGGCATCACTCATGTCCGTGGTCATGAGCAAACTTTGTTATATGCGATTTTCCAATATCATTGAGTTTGTCTATAATTTCATACTGTAAGGTAATTTTGAAATTATCGTTCCTCGCCGTCAAACGATGTCGTCAAATACTCGACGCCGATGGATAAACATAGTGCGTAGATGCAGAGCGGATTACTGTAAACAGAATGTTCACGGATGTTAACCATACATTTTACACACCTCTTTTAATGCACTTCGCTTTGATATAAAATCTCATTGTTAAACAAAAACCTGTTTATTTCCGGTGATATCGTGTACGTCAGTTTCGAGGTTCATGTTGTAGATGTTGAAAGGTTGATATAATTATAGGCTGCGACAGTGGCGCCATATACGGCTACACTTATGCTTTTATAGCCAATGAAAAGAGCCTTAACGGAAGAAACTGAATTGAAATATCCAACAGATGTCGAGGTCTTGGCCGCTTTGCAGAATTCCTTTTGACTGATTTTGTGGCCGCTGACACTATGAACCCATAAGCATCTCAAATATGCGCACGCAATCCAAAGAAATCAAGAAAATGGATTAGATATTCGTTTTAGATATTCGTCTTATTTTCTGACGGGTTGGCAGACCGCACCCAGTTACTATAGAAAGAAGTGTTAAATAATTAAAGCATAAGAGGACAAAAACAGTCAGGTATACAGTCAAGTGAGATCTAAGACAAGAGTTTGAAAAGTTCACGTGGGGTAAAGTTCTTCACGTCCTTAGCAGGCAGTTCACAGTCATGACGTCTTCGGCGGAGGTTATAATATATCGTCTCTTGCACAATTGGTGGAAATAACCCTCGTAAGACATGGTATTCATTCCTAATGACTGCATGGAGCAGTCGCTCTTCAGCTGCACCCACCATCTCCTCTACTCCAGGCGATCGCGGTGGGAGGAAACCCATCCTTAGACGTTACATTCCTTACATTCCGTAGACGTCTTTAAGACTTTCTGGTTTCCTGATGCAGGCACTGACGCAGGTCGAGAGCGCTGCTGATTCTGGAGCGGCGCTATATAAATGTTCGATTACAATTACAAATTACAATCCTCTGCATCCTTTGCACAACTGATAAACGATCATTGTTTTTAACGGCCTTAACTATAATTACTGCCATAACAACATTGTTGTTAAACCTCTGTAATAATAAGAACACAGTTATATCAATCCATCTTGTCTTTTAAGTTACATTTTAGAAACGTAATTATTTTATAATTATTTTAATCTAATCTTCGAATCTAACCTACTGTCGTTGGCATGGTGAGAACTGCTCAAAAATAATTGTTGTCAATGTCAACGTAAAATAGTGAAGCCAACCGCTCATTTTAAACACCTCTTTTAGGGTTCTTCCTATATATATATGTAATTCCAGCAGTTGTTTGGCGTTACATGTTAATTCTGAATCCACTCTCGGCAATCTTGTCAGCAGGATGTCATCATTAGTTTAATAACGAGAAGATTACGCTATGAACCGTATCTTAAATGACTCGATTGGCTGAAAAATCCAGTAAGAACTTATTTCCAAGATCCTTGACTAACCTGCAACTGTCGACAAATAATTATATCCCACGTAGTCCCCGAAAATCTTCCGATCAAATCATCCCCTCAAACCCGAATATTCTCCAACATCACCCTTGTCCGTACCCCAGTAACCACATCAATCCATATACCACACTTCACATCAATCAGGGGATAGATCTCCCTCCCGAATTCCAAAAGTTCCCCCATCCTCTACCAATCAAATCGTTAAAACTAATGTAAGATTTTAATGCACTACAAATTCCTTGCATCCCTCCTCGTTGTCTGCGATGATCTAGTGCAGGTTTTATTTAGCTGAGCCACGATGCAGAACAGATATGGGTTCTCGTGCATTCTATGCCTCTGCTCCAAAGGAATGGAATCGAATGCCACTCTCTCTTCGTAGCTCAAATTCAACTCCCTCCTTCAAAAATCGGCTAAAAACTCACTATTTCCTCTTGACTGTCAAGCACTTGGATATGCACTGGCTTCCTCTCTCTGCTCGCATTAAATTCAAAATCCTCATTTTGGTCTTCAAGGCTCAAAGGGGTCTTGCCCCAAAATATTTAGCTGATGTATTACTCCGGCCTCTTTCAGCCTCCTCCCATCGACCACTACGCTCATCAAACAGACTTGAGCTTCTAGTTCTTCATGGTAGAACGCTCAGTCCCGGTCCTTTACCTCAATTGGTCCTCTCTTTGGAATGCGCTGTCTCCATCTACTCGTTCTCAAATTCTAGTTAGTAACCTCTCTTCCACCTTTGCTTTTCTCAAAACCTTTTTCTTCTCTTGTGGCCTTGCGCACTGGAAGCGCCTCTGAATGGTTCAACCTATGAGAAGCGCTTTATAAATGTTTGAATACAATACAATACAATGTAGCTGCATCTTCACCTTGTGACTGACTGACTATCAGGTATTCGTAAACATTTCAAAAGATTAAGATCAATTTATTCCGATGAAGTTATAAGTTATTATTATTCATTGATTTTACGACATTTTATTTCTGATACGACCGTTTGGAGCAAACCAGTTGTCATGGTCACCGTTCCTAGGCAACATCGCAGGGCCTTATCTCCGTGGAAATGAGCGTACGTTATACACAAATAAAATACGAGTTCGTAATAATTATAATAGAGTTTACCTATAATTGCTGTTATAAGGTAATTTAGAAATTATCGTTCCTCGCCGCCACAAGATGTCGTCAAATACTAGACGCTAAAACATAAAAATAATGTATAGATGAAAGTGCGTCACTGTAAGCAAAATGTTAATCGGAGTTTAACCGTTAATTTCACACCTCTTTTAATAAGTTCAAAAACTGTATATGAACAACTCAGTAGAAAAAAGCTATTATGTTTTTCCATTTGAAAATTCGTCTACTTTGTCCAACAGATGTTCATTGCGTAGATGTTGCTAGCGTGAAATTCATTTACTCTTGTTGATACACTCATGAACTAATGCGAACTGGCATTCGCACGCAATGTAGCCAACAGCCCAAAAATCATGGGCAAGATGTATGGATTGAAAAATTTACGAGTTAGTCTGAGAAAGAATTGTTTGATCCAGTTGATACACGTATAATTAATTCATGAGTGTATCACAGTGATGTTGAAGCGCAATGTATGCAGTTTCAGGATTCCGTATAATTAATTCATGAGTGTATCAACGGGGGGGGGGCGTGGCGCATTGGATAACATCTGGTGGGACCGAGAGGTACCGAGTTCGAGCCCCAGTTGGGCGGATATGCATTGTGTTTGCAGGCTGTCTGTTCTGTTAGTAGTTAAGATTTGTGTCTTGTGAATTGCATAATTGTACACTGTAACCGGTTGCGGTTTGTCAACCGGATTGTTGAATAAACGAAAATATATTATTATTATGTTGACAGGCTGATCTTATTAATAGGCTGATCTTAATGGACTGATGTTAATAGACTGATGTTGATAGCATACATTTCAAGAGACTAAGATCAATTTTTCTGAGTAAACAGTTAAGCCACCATTAATTTCGAGACATTTTATGTCTTCCATGGAACAATAGCAAATTAAAACACTTCTAAGGCCCTAGTATTGATTTCTGTGTGTCTGTCTCTGCCTGTATCGGCATTGATCTTTTGATTTGTGTCCTTATCTTTCTCCGCCCGCGTCACTGATTGTCTGCATGTCGCATTTCATCAATCAAATAAGTAACTCACACATGCCGAGAACGAGAAACAGTGGCGCTAGTACAGCCAAAGGATAGACACAGTTTTTCCTAGACTATTTGTTGCAGATGCTGTACGAACATTTTAGTGCCATTTTGCGCCCAAATTTACCCGAATATTATATAGTAAATGTTCTCCCATATAAAGACGGTAAATCAACCGCTGATTTTAAACACCTCTTTTAGAATTTCTTCTACATTTATAAAGCCCAGCAATTGGTGTCTTAAATAATAATAAGACGTAAACAATATTCATCGCTGTCTCCACTGTTCATCTTCTACCTGACTCCAATTAATCAGCCATCAAAATCTCATAATTACATACTTGATATTTGAGGGTCGACGAAGCGATTAAAATGGCTCTACAACAACCCGAACTCGTCGAAGCGTTGCGGAAGTTGGAAGAGGATCTTCTGATCGGTGTCTTCCTGTTTTCGCGAATGTTAAGATGCGCCCTCTTCGTTATTATCGGATGTTGACGTTCAGTTGACATTTGACGACGGATGAGATTTAGACACACGAAACTTCACATGAGGAGGTCCTTCTGCTTATAAAGCGTTGCTACACTAGCTGTCTCTGTCTTTGTCTTTGTCTGTCTCTGTGTCTGTCTGTCTGTGTCTGTCTGTCTGTCTCTGTCTGTCTGTCTCTCTGTCTGTCTCTGTCTGTCTGTCTGTCTCTGTCTGTCTGTCTCTGTCTGTCTGTCTGTCTCTCTGTCTGTCTCTCTCTGTCTCTGTCTCTGTCTCTGTCTCTGTCTCTGTCTCTGTGTCTCTGTCTCTCTCTCTCTCTCTCTCTCTCTCTCTCTCTCTCTCACTCACTCACTCACTCACTCACTCACTCACTTGTTTCCACTCTCTTTCTCTATTTTTGACTCCGTCTCTCTGCCTCTCTGTCCATCATTGTGAATTTATTTCTGTGTATTAATGAATGAATGCATGTATGCCTGTGTCTCGACGAACCTCTCTGTCTGTGTTCCTGTGTCTCATCGATGTGTCCTCTGGCTCCGTGTCTTTGTACGTGTCCCCACCTCCGTCTCTGTATGTTTGGCTCAGTATTTCTCGCTCCATATTTTGTATGTGTGTGTGTGTGTCTGTCTCTCCCTGGATCGGTCTTTGTCTCTGTGTCTGTCTCCTCCCACGTCACTTACTGTCTCCATGTCGAAACTCGTCGTTCTAATAAGCAACTTACATATGCCGAGGACAAGAAACAGTGGCGACAGAACAGTCAAAGGACAGACACATTTCTTCCTATGCCCTGTTGTTCATACATTTCAGCGACATCTTCCGTTCAAACTTTAACAGTGTTTTACGAAGCCGCAGCGATGACTAATTTTGCGAATATGTTATAATTTTATATATCTCAGAATGTGACCTATTAAAAGGTTTGTAAAGTTAAGTTATTTTATTAAGATCATGGCAGTCGTATAATATATACTGGTGTTTTATGAAGCTGTATCCTAACAAAGATTATTAACGTCACCCTCCTCCTTTCTCAAAGCTTGGGGATGTCCTTGCCGTAGTAAAGATATCCAATTCGTATCTAAAGATTTATATAGCGCCTCTCTCAGAATAACTATTCAGAGGCGCGCTCTCAGCACGAAACCCCAGGGGGAAAAGAAAAGTCTTTAAGGAACGAGAGACCAAAGAAGAAAACCAGTCATTAGTTTAACCCTTAATGAGGGGGAAGGTCATTCCAAGTAGATGGACCAACCACAGCAAATGCCCGGCGTTGAGCCAAGGCAGTCTTAGTCCTAGGAAAAGATCTAGCCAATCAGCAGAGCGCAAGGAACGAGGTGAGGTCGCAGATAACGGCGGTTTCGCATATAGTCAGAAAGATACTTTGGGGCACTGCTCAGCTGAGCCTTGGAAATTAGAAAGAGGATCTTATAATGGATGCGAGCAGTAATAGCCATGGCAGTGCAAGATATCAAGCATATGAATTATGTAGAGATATTATGTGAAAAGCGAGGGAGTCGGGCAATGAGCCTAGCTGAAGCATTTAAGACCGATTGAAGGGAGGAAAGACGCTGTTTCGGGAGGCCCATAAGAAGTGAGTTGCAGTAGTCGATTCTGGAACAGATAAACGCATGTACTATGGTCATTTTCCCTTCCATTCTCCCCTCGATGATGTCTCATCAGTAGAGAGTCTCCCCTCATGACGTGTCCCATCCATTTCCTTTGACGTTCTGTGATTGTCTTTATCACTGATCTTTCTTCTACCATATTTAATATTTCCCCGTTTGTCTGGTGCTCCTTCCAACTTACTCTCTCCATTCTACGCCATATCCACATTTCAAAAGCTTCTAGTCTTTTTAGGTCCTCTTCCGCATTGTCCACGTTTCACATCCATACAGGACCACACTCCATACCAATGTCTTAACCATTCGCATCTTTAGAGTTGTATTGAGTTTCCCTCGCAGGAGTTCTTTTCTCTTGCAGAATGCGTCTTTTCCCATGCTTATTCTTTTTATTTCCGTATGGCACTTTGCATCTTGTGTGATCACACTTCCCAGGTAGCAGAATTTATTGACCTGTTCTAAATCCTCTCCATTTATGGCAATTTTAACTGTTGATTCTTCAATCCTGCTTATTTTCATAACCTTTGCCTTGTCGGTATTTATTTTCATTTCGTATTCCGTTGAGACCGTGTTCAGACAAAACAGAAGTTCGGAGATTTCTCGAGCAGAGAACCTGTTTAAGTATTGTATAAACAAATTATGGTCGTTACGGAGAATGATATTTATATTGGCAAATTTAAAACTTTTAAAAGGTGTTTAGTCTGAATCAATTGTTAATTTAAGATCTATGCAGTTTTCAACGACATCTTGCGACCGACCATACCCGAACACTGCACAGAAGATTATATACCCTAAATAAATTGTAAATTTCGGTTAGCAATAGTTCATAGACATCTTTATGGATCAAAGGCCGATTACTCCAATGGGAAGAATTTTCTGTCAACAATTTTCACCGTAGCATACGTGGTAAATAATCCGATCAGAATAGGGAAATGGTTAGTTGCTGTTTAATAACGCTGTGCCAAAAAACTGATTATTGTCGCCCTCCTCCTCTCTCCAAGCTTAGGACTAGCACCACCAGGGTACGGATTGTGTCGTTGTTAGTACAGTGATGGCAATTTCTGCTTAATGACACCATATCAAAACAGTGACGATTAGCGTCGCCTGAGTACGGGAAAGTGTGTTTTAAGTTGTTTGTACACGGAATACGGGTCATAAGTAAAGTCTTAAGTTAGAAAATCTTGTTCGAAGTGTAAGCAGTATTTTCATGTGTACTTTGCACAATAATGAGACTCAAATGTGTTAGCTAATTCTATTATTTAAAGTCGTTGAACCAGAGAATATGAAAGTCTACATTAATGTGTTGAAAGGTAAAGTAATTTCTAAGTCATCGGTTTAAGTCGTCGCAAGATGTAGTTAAAAACTGGAAGCTTATGCATACAATATTATAAATGGTTGGCTCCACGGTGCAGCACTGTTGATTTTAAACACCTCTTTTTAATGCTTTACCGTTTCTATATAAAAAGCGCAACACTATCCGCAATTGTTACCATCTCGTCTCTCCTATTTTTCTTAGACATGATCGATTATTATTTTGAACTACGAATTTTCACGAAATACAAAATATTTACTAAATTTTATACATACTATTAATCCTTCAAAGATTCCAGTTCTCAGAAAAATCCTTGCTATATTGAACAAAAGATCATAAAACAACGCACTGAGGGGTATTCAAAAGCCCTCCAAACACTTCTTCTGGGTCATCAATTGCAGTCACTCGCCTGTCCAGAAAACCGTTTTCGCTGGCGAGGAAACAAAGGAACCAGAGGAAGCAGAAAAACTAAATCAGTCCTTGTCAACTCCTGATGAAGCTACGTTTGCTACTGCAGAGAAGGCTGGAAACGAAGGAGCAAAGGACTTTTGATTTTAAACACCTTTTTAAAAGCTACTGATATCTGTATATAAATGACGCGGCATTAATCCGTGATAACGAATACTTTTATGGGCAGTTAAGTTTTACTTTTGAATGTAATAACGTCACCAGGACCTCACCAAATCTAATCTAATGTAATCCAATGCTATTTAACCCTTTGGAGGTGAGGTGAAGCATTGTAACGTTTTAGGTGAGGTGGGGTCTGACATACCCCAATACATATAATTACTTGCAAGTCGTAATATCAACTATAATATAAATTGTGAGCTAAACTACAGTTATGTAACCAATTGTCGGCTAAACTGGTGATTTTCAGGAACAAATAACAGTTTTCAATCATAATTGATATGGCCAGCGTGGTGGCGCTCAAAATCAAGCGGCCCTTTGCAATGGCATCTTCGTGGCCCTCAAAACATGTAACATTTTGGGAAAACGTGACAATGTAGTGACGTAATACCCGTAATAATTGATCAATTTTGCATCGATGCAACACTATATGCAGTAATATCTTATAATCGCACATTTTTTCGGCACTGTGCCGTTACTTTTTTAAATTCCTTAAAATCAATATGTATACGAAAAATTAAAATTTCACTTTAACATGCAAGAGAAAAAAAATGGCACCCAAAAGTACCTGAAAGTGTCCTAGAGTGTCCGTATTTCACATTCACTAAGGTAGACAAAAATAATCCAAGCTGGTTCTACGTTTTCCGTAGAAAAAGCAGCGTAGAATAGCTATAGGGTTTGTCACCCCACCTCACCTCCAAAGGGTTAATATAGTATAATGTAACGTAATGTAATATAACCTTATCTAATCCAATCCAATCTACTCTGATCTATTCCAAACTGATCAAATCTAACCCAATCCATTGAATTGCATAGCGTCATTATCATAAAATCCCAAACATCAGTCGATGATCGCTACAAGTGAAATCAGAATGAAAGGAATCACCTTTCAAAAGCGAGGTCGAAATCACGAACTGTTTGATTGTTACCAGAATATTACCATATCTATTACCATATCAGTACTATCGCTAATGATTAAATTCGCTGAAAATACTGGAGGCTCCTTCATAATAGTAATGGAGACCCACCGTTACCACAATGGTTAGCGTAGTGACCCACTGACTTTAAACACCTCCTTCAAGGTAGTCTTAGTATTTACATGTATATAGATCTAGCAATTACGCGGCGTTACAAGCAAGTAATATCTTTTCGCTCGATCTGCAATATTGTCAGCATCAATTTAGAAGCGAGAAAATTATGATAATTTTCAACCCACCATTAAACCGATAACCCGTAGCAATACTTCCATCCTGCGCAGCTCAGAAAACTCATCACTATCATGTCATCCTGCTCAGCCGGGATATCCTCCAACATCACCGTTGTCCGTCCCCCAGTAACTACCTGTCTCACTTTCTCTGATCCATATTCCATACTTCATCTCAAACATGGAACCATCTCCCTCGTGAATTTCGATAATTCCCCGAAGCAATCTTTCGAACAAATGGCAGATATTAACAAACATTTGAAGATGCTAAGATCAAATGCTCCGAGTGAAAGCATTTTAACGATGATCAAATGGATATCTACTCTTCACACACCGGAATCGATTTTTAACAAGTGTAGACTGTAGGCAATGTAGGGGCTTATGCTTTGTTGAGTGAAGTAATTGCAATATCATCATGATGGCTAGTGATTAATATGTACACGAGAGGTTGCTACAGGCGCCATTGTTTTTACCAGAATGCTCTTCAAAAACTGTTGAATTTTAACACCTCTTTTAAAGAGTTTTGTATTGCTATATAAAACTGCACCACACTACTTAGCTAATCACCGAGCCGAAATTGTGTACTAGAAATATATCGCACCCGAGAGAATCATTTTAGAGGTGTTTAAAGATTGCATAGAAAGCCATCAGTTCAATTACAATCTTATGGCAACAAAGGCCGTTGATATCGGGAGCAAACAATTTCGATTGATGCCCAAACTTTCGGTTTGTTGAGGTCCAACCTCCGGTCGGGGAACACCCAGTCTAGGGGACGATCCGGTTTAAGTTAAGTGAACACCCGGTCTATGAGATCGATAAATACACGTAGGAATTTATTTCCAATATCTTTGCCTAAACTCCAACAACCTAGCGATAATATCATCTTACGTTGGTCCGAAATCTGTTCATCACCAAATCATCCCACTCAGACCCAGATATCCTCCAACATCACACTTGTCCAACTCCAGGAACTACTCGTCTCATGTCCACCTGAATACTCTGATCCTCTACCCATCCAATCGTTCAAACTAATGTCAGATATAAGTACTTAATATCATGAGACTGATATCAATTGAACTGAGTAAACATTTGAGTGCAAGGCATCCACTGAGTTAGCGACTTTCTATGTCTGACACGACCGTTGCGAGCCACTCAACTTTATCTCTTGTAACAACAAAAGTTTACAAAATCATTCTTGAAGATGAATTTCGTTGTTGTTTAATGACGCTATGTCGTGACAATAATGAATAGCGTCGCCCTCCTCATTCTCCATTACGGATATTTGCGGAGTTGAATTTTATTATACACTTTAGTTTATTGATAAAATGAAAGCATTTTGAAGATGTCCAAATGGACGTTTAGACTTCACACATCGGGATTCGATTTTTAACAAAATGTCGACTGTCAGGGTTTACGCCTTGTAAGGTGAAATATAATTGTATTGTATTTAAAGATTTATAAAGCGCATCTCACAGTGCACACCAATCAGAGGCGCTCCCAGTGCGAAAGTCCTCGAGAATAAAGACAAGTTTTGAGGTAGCGAAAAGATGTAGCAGGACCACCACATAGTACGGTGGTGCGAACAAAGGGGAAGTTGATTCCATAGCGAAGGGCCAATGCAGGCAAAGGCACGGGACTGGGCTATGGCTGTTCTCACACCAGGAACAAAGAGGTCAAGACGATCCGGGCGAAGGAAGCAGCCGAGGTAGACCGATGTATTGAGTCACAGAGGTATTTCGGGGCAAGACCTAGGTAGGATCGGCAAATGAGGACAAGTACCTTTAACTGGATGCGTGCAGTGAAAGTAGCTGCGAAATCAGCCTGAATAAAATTAATGAGTGGAATCAGAAGGTGCCATTGTTATAAGAATGCTCGAAATACACCTTTGAATTTGAACACCTCGTTTACAAAGTTTCCATTGCAATATAACGATGATTCCTTACCAAAAAACGATTTTATTTAGTTGTTGGTTGCTGATTTACGACACTGTGTCATAACAAAGATGATTAGTGTCTCCTCCTTTCTCCAGTCTTGGGACTGGCACTACCACATGTAGGGTAATGGCGGGGATTTCATTCAGTTTTCTGGTGGCGCTTTAGATACACCGTGAGGCATAAAAAAGGAAGCCCCTACAAAATCGTTATTATTTTTAACAATATTCAAACAATCTCAATGAAATTCATGAAATTTATAGCCAAATAGCAGGCAATGTAAAACAATTTACAATTTTTACTCAAACTGTCCGCCTTCAGCTTCTACCATGCGCGAAGTCGCTTGCGCCATTCACGCACCGCCGAGTCAATAATTCGTTGGTCAAGATCGTTCCAAGCTTGCATGATTCGCTTACGAAGATCTTTAACATCACGGACCTTTGCTTTGTACACCATTTCCTGCATGCATCCCCATATTTGATAATCTACGGGATTCAGATCTCGGCTGTTAGGGGGCCATAGTGTTGGAATTATGAAGTCAGGAGTTTCATTCATCAGAAGTGCAACCGTTTCTCGAGCTCTGTGCACTGGAGCACCATCTTGCTGGAAAATGTAAAATTCAGAGAATTCTCGAATTTCAGGTAGAAGGTCTTCCATGAGTAAAACATCTCTGTAGTATTGGCCGTTGATTTTTAACCCCGGTTCAACGAAGTGAATTGACGTGCGCCCCAGAGAAGAAACACCGACTGACACCATCAGGGATTTGCTAAACGTCGGACATGTGCGTAAAAGGCGGTCCGCTGCAATATATCTCTTTCGAGTTCCATCTGCTACATACAGACGATAATTTTGAGCATTGCTAGGAGAAGCAACTGTGAATAATTTTTTTGTCAGTAAACCAGATGAAATGCACTAGGCTAGCTGGGTAGCGACTCAACAAAGGCGACTGCGGTGCGTGAATGGTGCAAGCGACTTCGCGCATGCGTAGAAGCTGAAGGCGGACAGTTTGAGTACAAATTGTAATTTTTTTTACATTGCCTGCTATTTGGCTATAAATTTCATGAATTTCATTAAGATTGTTTGAATATTGTTAAAAATAATAACGATTTTGTAGGGGCTTCCTTTTTTATGCCTCACGGTGTATAAATACCGTTTGAGCAAATAGAGGTGTTTAACGAGCACAATGAATATTATAATAATATCTAGTTCAGCAGCAGCTACAACTACTACTATTACTGCAACTACTACTACAACTGCTGCAGTAACTTCAACTATTACTACTCCTATGACTGCGATAATCATCGTCATCACCATCGTCATCATCATCATCATCATCATCATCATCATCATCATCATCATCATCATCATCATCATCATCATCATCATCATCATCATCATCATCATCATCATCATCATCATCATCATCATCATCATCATCATCATCATCATCATCATCACAGTGTCTTCTTCGCCTCACGCCTTCGGAACTAGCTGTATGTGGCCAAACAATGCCAAGTATAGTTTCTTTGTGAAATGAACTTGAAGCCAACCATTTGTTTTGATTCGGACGAATTGATCAGCGCGTTCCATTAGCATCTAATAATTATGCTCTTTCTAAGACGACTTTATATCGTGATGATTGGCGATGCATGGATTAATATAATTTTTGCAATTGCTTAAGCGACATAAACCAATGGACGTGATGGATTTGATTCTCAGTTTAACGACAGCTTATGCAGTGGCGTAGCAAGGTTTTGCGGGGCCCTTGTGCAGGCTTCGGTGGTGGGCCCCTCCCTCTTGAACCCTACCTTAGATTTCAAACAACAAAACCCTGGAAAAAAGCGCTAATGCTTACAACATAAATAAGGTCAGATAAGCTTAATCAAATTGGACAGGTCACAAGGGTCAAGTCTACAATGGTAGTCTAAGAGGAAGAATCATAAACGTTAAAATGTTCACTTCATTTGAACGCTTTCTCTTGGGCAAAATATCCACCACTTTTGAAGTGTCAAGCGTTTTTGCATGTTCATTTTCTGTTGGCAACATAGCCAGGTCGCTCAGCCGTCTTCTGACATAGTAGGCCTACTTTGTAGATAGTTTTTTCATGAGCTTCAGTTTTGAAAATGATCGTTCACATGTTGCTCTTACCGATGTAGCTAACTGGGCTTGGTTTTAGTTGATTTGATTACATTTACATTCTGATAGGAAAGCCGATCTGACGGTCTGACCGCCGGGGGGCCCTTGTACCGCCGTGGGCCCTTGTGCTTTGCACAACCTGCACAACCCATTGCTACGCCACTGAGCTTATGGCATCAAAGGCCGTTGCCGTCTACAGACATTATTTTGGCATAATATTATTACAGATTTTAACTTGGATTGGATCCAGGGTTTAACGGCAGCTTATGACACAGTTTCACTACATTTCAAAGGCCGTTCACTCCAATGGAAAGAAATTTCTGTGAGCAATTTTCACCGTCGCAAACGTGGTAAATAAATAAAGTAAGTAAGTAAGTAAGTATTTCCTTTATTGAGAAGCACTAGCAAACGCACAGCACTGTACATAGCAAGATTAATACATTCAAACAAATAAACAAAAATTTCTATATACAACCATAGAATTGAATGAGAGGCTTTATTGTACAGAGGAAGAAGAGCTAGAGCTATAGTCATAGGGGAAAATGAAGGGTTTAAAATAGCCAGATCTAGGGAAAACATATCGTTTATTTGTATAGCATCCGGGCAAGGAAGCATTTCTGAGACAGGTTGTCAAACATGGGAAGCTCACGGTTATGGGACCGTGGCCGCAGGGAGTAGCGCGATTGCTTGATCGGTGGCAACAATTTATGCAGAACATGACAAGGATTGTGCAGAATACAGGCAAAGAGTCTAGTATCCGCATTGCTGCAGAGAGTCTCAAATGAGGGAGAAGATGGAGGTAAGTACCCCTGGCGTACCAACCTTCGGATAATTCCCTCAAGGGCCTCCCGTTCCTGCACTCTCGCAAAGCCCCACCACACAGGCGAGCAATACAGCATCATACCAACCGTAGTGGCACGAACTACATCAAATAAACTGTCCCCGAGAGCCCATGCGACCTCAGGATCCGAAGTGCAAAAAAGAACTGCCTTGCTTTTATGGTAAGACGTTTAATGTGACTGGAGAACCCATATTTCGCTGTAAGCTCAACACCAAGAATATTTTAGGGTTTGCACTCTTGCGATGCCTTTTAGAGGAGGGGGGAACATACCGATGGTACCCCGGGGACGCGTGAAAATTATCTCACAGGATTTGCTAAGTTTGCTAAATAAGTTTTTGTGCACGGAATGTATTGTATTGTATTGTATTGTATTGTATTTGAACACTTGTTATAGCGCCCCAACCAGATTTCCCATTCAGAGGCGCTCCCGACTACTGCGCAAACGCTGAATCGGAGTTTCACGCCGAAGCGCATGAGCAATTGCGAGTGAAGGACTTGCCAGGGTCCCTACGCGGCGACTTTGAGGTGGATTCGAACCCGCAACCCTCCAGCTGCAAGGCACCGAACATACCCTAAACCACCGCGCCCCAGTTGTATTGTGATGTGTTGTATTGTGTGTTGTATTGTACTCCACGTTTATAATGCGACCGAGCCACACGCAGTAAAGATCCGAAATTAATCTCTGATAATCCGACCCGACCGGGAAGCGAACCCGGGGCGCCGGCGCGGAGAGCGGGAACCAACCCACTCGGCCACTCATTATCCATACGGGTCATTTAAGTCAGAAAATACAGATCGCAGTATAAGCCGCGTTTTCATGTATGCATGCTCTCCATTAAAATCAGGTGTGTTAGCTAATTTTTTAATTAAATTCATCTGCGAAATGGTTCTCTAATTACAATGTTGTAAGGTGATGTAACACCGAATTGATTAGTCCAATCACCATAAGATGTCGTTATATGCCTGACGTTAATGTTTTAAAATTAATGGTTGGCTCTACATTTCACCGCTAACCCTAACGATCGCCAACGATATTTTAAACACCTCTTTTGCTGATTTACTACATCAAAGAATGCAAAAAGGGACGTCAAAAGACCTCTAAACAGTGTTTTCTGGGTCACGAGTTCGAATTAATCACTTTAAAAAAATCAGCTCTAGTTGTCGAAGGACCACACGAAAAAGAAAAGCCACATAAATCCATGTCAATTGCTAATGAAACTTCATGACTGACTGCAGGGGAGGCTGGAGACCAAAGAGCAAAATTAATGGTTGATTTTAAATACCTCTTTAAATGGAATTCAATTCCTTATATAAACTGCGCAGTTACAAGAACCGAGTACTTGAAACATAGTGGAGTCTTGATGAGTCGGCGATGGAGGGAACTTGCTTCCCGACCTCATATGCAAAGGCTGAGAAAATGAAGGTGCTAATACTTCATGCCCATGGCAGCCTCAGGGATAGCTTAATACAATCAATATAATGTCTGTGTCTCTACGAATAATGTGTTCGATGTGTCCTCTGGCTCCGTGTCTTTGTACCTGTCTCTGCCTCCATTTCTGTGTCTGTCTAAGTATTTCTTGCTCCATGTCTTGGATGTGTGTGTATGTCTCTGCCTGGATCGCACTTTATCTTTTGATTTGTTTCTTTGTCTGTCTCTGCCCACGTCACTAACTGTCTGCATGTCGCATTCATCATTCTAATAAATAGCTTCCATATACCGAGGTCGAGAAACAGTGACGCTATAACATCCAAAAAGACAAAAGCAGTTTCTCGTTCGCCATTTATCGCATATGTTGTACAAATATTTTCGCGACGTCTCGCAAAGAACTTCACCACAATGTTAATTGAAATCAACAACCAGTGTTACCACTCCTATGTTTTTCCTCCAAGATCTATGTTTTTGGTCTCGTCTATGTTTCTGTGTTTTTTGTCCAAAATCTATGCTTTTCTTTCATGGAAGTTTTACGTGTTAAGAAAGGTACTTTTCAGCAATTCCTGAAGCATTACTTAAATTTATTTATTTAAGGCATTTTCATAAAATAGGGCCTCAACACTCGGTACTTC
Organism: Aporrectodea caliginosa; assembly: GCA_020284085.1. Lineage (NCBI taxonomy): Eukaryota > Metazoa > Annelida > Clitellata > Crassiclitellata > Lumbricidae > Aporrectodea > Aporrectodea caliginosa. Next base: position 908,321 of record JACEVL010000098.1, read on the forward strand.
ACTAAAACCAGCCAACTTCATGTGTCAGATTCTGGCATTGCTCCACTCTTCAGCTAGTGTGGAAAGAGTTTTCTCTCATATGAATCTTGTGAAAACAAAGCAGACAGACTACATTGCGACACTGTAGCAAAGAGACTAATTGCAAAGGGGCAATCAAAACCCCAATTCCTACCCTTTCTCCCCTCCTCTCTGGCATTGGCAGTGATTTCCCACTTTTGTTTGGGGGCTGAGCCGCCGATAGGGGGGCTTCAGCCCACCCTAGCCCCATGCTGGCGCCGCCACTGATTGCGACACTGTAGTGAAGAGACTAATTGCTAAAGGAAACAATCAAATATCAAGGTGCTTGCTGTTACATGTGGAAGCCTCCAAAATTTGTCGTTGAAGATGTGAAAGAAGGGCGGTGTCACAAACGCTACTCCGAGAAACTGGTAAAGACCGTGCAGAAAAATAAAGCTGAACTAGTAACCTTTGACGAAGATGCATCTTTAATCTTTTTAACAACTGTTGCATTGATCCAATTATCCTACTATCATCCTAAGCTTAATTGCAGCAATAATATTTGTGGCAAAACACCTCTAACTTGACACAGCGCTCGCGAATAAGCTGGTGCCCGGCGCTTGGCTTTTGAGTGACGCTTTAGAAGTTCGGAAGTTACGAATACGATTACTGTTCGTAGATTGGTGAGTTCATTGGAAGACGCTGTTGCAAAGACAACATATTCGAGGTATGGTAACCGATAAGACTGCGTCCACGATTTTCTTGCAACAGATGTTGTGTTGGTATAGTTAAGTTATTTGGATTGTATTGTATTGTATTGTATTTGAACACTTGTTATAGCGCCCCTACCAGATTTCCCATTCAGAGGCGCTTCCCGACTACTGCGCGTACGCTGAATCGGAGTTTCACGTCGAAGCGCATGAGCAATTGCGAGTGAAGGACTTGTCCAGGGTCCCTACGCGGCGACTTTGAGGTGGATTCGAACCCGCAACCCTCCAGCTGCAAGGCACCGAACATACCCCCAAACAACCGCGCCCCAGTTGTATTGTGATGTGTTGTGTGTTGTATTGTACTCCACGTTTATATTGTACAAGGAATACGGGTAATACATTAAGTTATAAAATCCTGTTTGAAGTATAAGCAGTTGTCTCGTGTACAGTTTGCATGCAAATGAGATTAAAACGTGCCACCAAATTTTATTACTTAAAATATAATCGTAATCGTAATCGTAAACTAAAACTTCTAAAGAGCCACTCGATAGTGTGAAATGGTGACGCTGAACCAGAGAATAAAAATGTCCAAAGGACAAAGTTATTTCGAATTAATCGGTCAAAGTCGTCACAAGATGTCGTTGAATACCCAACGCGTTTGCATAAAATTAATGGTTGGCTCAACGAAGCACCGCTAATAGCTCGTGTACGTCAATCGTGGATTTAAAACACCGCTTTTTAAAAGATAATATTTTAAATAAAGGCTCAGTCACATTGAGCAACAATTTAAGACGTCAACGATCATTGTTATCATAAGACGTCGTTAAACCCAGGAAAAGAAGAAAGCAACAATTTATGGTCAGTAGTTTTTTTATGTATTCTGATTGGAACAGGTCGATTACTTGAACTACGAAACGCGAAATCTATTAATAAATTTGATACGAACTGCTAAACCGTCAAAGATTCGTGTTTTCATAAAATTTAATATAATCCGAGTTATATTGAACAATGCGAAAAAGGGAAATCAAAAGCCCTCTAAACACGTCTTCTAGATTATGAATTCGAGTTGCTCTCCTTATAAGAAATCTGTTTTCGCAGGAGAGGAACCATAATAACCAGAAAAACGAGGAAAGAGACATCAGTCCATGTCAACTGGTGGTGAAACTAAGTCTGTGACTTCAGGAAATGCAGGAGACGCAGAAGCAATGTGTCGTTGATTTTAAACACCTCATTAAAGGTGATTCAGATCGGTATATTAGATTTGCAGTACTGAGGAACATTCGCTTTGACTCAAGTTCGATTTTGAAATGTAATATCATAACAAGGATCTCACTTATTCCAAAACGCATATCCAAATATAAAGATTTTTGTAATTAAGACTTTACTCGAAGCGACCATCGACTGATGTTTGGACTTTGTGATAATGGCGCCATAGAAGTCATTGAACTAGTCTAGATTAGATTAGATTATATTGGAATACATGTAGGTGAGATCCTTGTTATGATATTACTAATCTAATCTAATCTAGACTAGTCCAATGACTTATATTGCGCCATTATCACAAAGTCCAAACATCAGTCGAAAATAAGAATATCACTCCTACCTCGATCCTACCTCGATTGACTCCATTGGCTGAAAATCAACAAGCGCATTCAGTTCCAACGTCTTTCGTTAATCTAAAACTTCCAGGCAACGCTACTATCCTACGTATTTACACAAAGTCTCCATCATCCAATCACCCCACTCTACCCAATCATCCTCTTTCCTTACCCTTGTCCGTCCCCAACAAATTACTCATCCTGTATTTACTATGCAATCCATTATACCACACTGCACCTCATCTCTGCAACGATCTCCCTCCTAAGTTCCGAAATTTCTTCGTTCTTCTGCCAATCCAATTGTTAAGACATGTAAGATAATAAACATATTTTTAGAGACTAAGATCAATTCAACTTGTTAATTATTTAAAGTATTAATTAATTTAGCCACATTTTAGGTCTAGCATGACCGTTACGAGCGAATCAATTTAATCATCTTGGGAGACCCGACGTCCCATTAATGTGAGCGCTTTTTTTAGAATATATGTAGCCTAAAGAGGAACGGTTTTAAAGGTGTCCAATTGGACTTTGTATTTTACGCTGCAGACTCAATGTTTATGTCTACGTTCCGTGATTCCGAAGATTTCCCGATCTTCTGTTTATCCGATTGTTCTAAGTAATGTCATGCATTTGCAGACTTTAAGGAGACTAAGATTAAATTAAGATTAATTCCTGTGAGTAGAAATATTTAACAACTGAGTTCTATTTCTGCAAAGCCATTGCGACCCGTGAACTTTTTCTCTAATTGCGAGAAACCTTGGGGCTGAATTCCTTTGGCGTCCTATCTGTGGTTGATTCCATACATTAGCGTCGCCCTCCTCCTTTATCTAGTCTAAGGACTGGCTCTGCCTGGCACTAATGCACGAAAGTGTAGTGGCGGAGTTGAACGTATCCAGAGTTTAACGACATCTTATGACATCAAAGGCCGTTGATGTCGACATAAATTATTTTTACGTTTATTATCGATTTTCGTCGCCACAAGATGTCGCTAAATACTGCACTCTTATGCATATAATAAATGGTTGGCCGCTGGAGGCGCCACTGTAGCCAAAATGTTAAGGATGTTGACCGGTAGCATTTGCGACCCTCTCTTACGGCTCTTCATGTCTGTGTTTAGAAATTGTTAAACATTGCTTTTTACATCATATTCTTGCAGGTTACCATTTGTCATTGTCTATTAAGTTTTACTTTTGAATTGTATGGTTTTCATTTAATTTAATGTGATCTACCGCCGATGGAAATGTGAGAACTGCTCCAAATAATTTCTGTCGACGTCAACGGTTATGTTGTCAAAAGATGTCGATAAATACTGGACGATATTGCATAAAATTAATGAGCGGAACAGACCCACCGTTATCACAATGGTTACGAGGTCAATTGCTGATTTCAACACCTCTTTTAAGGTAGTTCCTGTATTTATATAAATTCAGCAAATGCCCGGCTTTACATGTCAGTAGTGTCCTTCCTAAACTGCAATAAATATTGCCAACAACAATTTAGAAACGAGAATGTTACGACGTGAATCCTTTCATAAAATGACTCCACTGGCTGAAAAATCCCCGTAAAAAATTCAATTCCAAGATTTTTCGCAAAACAACACCCCCTAGCAATGCTTCCATCCTGCTTAGCTTGAAAAACTCTTCACCACCATCTCATCCCGCTCAGCCCGGATATCATCCAACATCACCGTTGTCCTATCCCCCAGTAACTACCGGTCTCAATATCTCTGATCCATATACCATACTGCATCTCAAATATGGAACGATCTCCCTCCTGAATTCCGAAAATTCCCCGAATCAATCGTTCGAACAAATGGCAGATATCAACAAACATTTCAAGATGCTAAGATCAAATGCTCCGAGTAAAAGTTAAGCAGCATTCAGTCATTTAGAGACATTCTTCTAGGTCATGAATTTCAGTTACTCGTCTTTCAACAAATCAGTTTTCTCTGACGAAGAACGAGAAAAGCGACATCAGTCGTTGTAAACTGCTGACGAAACTACGTCTGTGACTGTAGATGAGGCTGGACACAAAAGGATGTTGATTTTAAACACCTCTTTAAAAGCTATTCAGAAATCTTTATATAATAGACGCAGTAAAAAGTGACCGAAATTTTCATTATCTCTCTGGCGTCAGTTATAAGCAAACTTTTGAAATGTGAATCAACAATTCACAAGTAGACCTAATCTCTTCGCGGAAAATCCTTTTCATTTGGTGTTCTGCCGCACTTTTGAGCGTTGGTTGATGCTATCGTGATGCCGTATTTGTTGCTTTCGTCGCTTTTATGTTCCTGGTCTCTCTGGAGGATGTTTTATCTGGGGTGCTTCCTGTTCTTGTCATCTCTTACCGAGATTTTCGCCTCTCTGCGCCGCTTGCTTCCAGATTTATCATGTGGTTCTTTTGGTTGGTTTATCAGTTTGAAGTTTCATTTTAGATACATGGCGTATGAGACAAGTTTAGTGGCCGATCTACACATTGCTGTTTAATATGATATTTGAAAACTATATAGCCCAGATAAGAAACGTTTTAAAGGTGTTCATGTTGGACATTATATTACACATACTTTTATCAATATTTAACGACATCTCGCCAGTGGCAGGGTCTTTTGCGACTACTACCTCTTCTATCAGATATATATTATAAAAAAATATTCGACTGGATTGAATCCAACAGTTTAACGAAATCTTATTTCCTTGGGGGGCCCGATAAGCGCATTTGATTACATCTGGCACAGAAAGACCGATAAGTTCTGTCTTAAGGCAGCCAAGGCCGTTTCATTTCACCATAATATGCTTGTAGATATGCTTTTAGCAGTCGATCAATTGGTTCATTGATGTCAAATTTGTTATTTGATAAGGTCGAAACCTCCGATCGGGGAACAACCGGTCTGGGAGAATATTCGGTTTATGTGCGCATACGGTTTGAACAGGCGGCTAAAGAAACATCCGGTCTGGGAAACTTCGGAGTTTAGGTATTAATATATTATTTATTATTGAAGCTTTGAAAACGATAAGCTGTAAATGTCTGCAGTTATTCAATTAAACTTGTGCGAACAGTATCAAATTTAATTAGCATTGAATCCGTTAGATTTATCAGAACATAGCTTTGAAAAAAGTGTATAAATGACAATAAAAACAACGATTGTTTCTCAACCCAGCTGCCATTGCTACCGTTCCTGTAGCAACATATAAATATGCTATCTGGTAACGCATAACAGTAGGCATGAGAGACAGAAGGCAGCTTTGAATAAAAATCCTTTTCAAGATGTTCATGAACATAGCGCCCAATCCGGTACAGTGTTGCCATGGCTACCGGTCCTAAGCAACATCGGACCAACTCAACTCCGTGGTCATAAGCGTACTTTGTTAAATGCGATTTGGCAATATTATTGAGTTTGTCTATAATTGCATGTTGTAATGTTATTTCCAAATTATCGCCGCCACAAGACAACGTCAGAAACTTAACGCTAATGCATAAAAATAATACATGGATACAGACAGAGTTACTGTAAACAGAATGTTCACGGATATTAACCATTAATTTTGCACACCTCTTTTAATGAGTTAATTATTCTATTTATAAGGCACGATATAAAAGCAATGATAACTGCTCTGATCGGAAGTCCATTGAAGGATTTTAAGATAATTCACAAAAACAGACTTTGAAAGTCTACAAAATCTAATATGCCAAAATTATTTCTGTCGACTGCAACGACCTTTGTTGTCATAAGCTGTCGTTAAACTCTGGAAAGAGAGAATCGAGAAGTAATGATAACTCCGCCACTGTTTGCACTCTGACAGTGCCAGTCCCAAGCCTGGATTAAAGAGTAGGGCGACGCTAATCATTTTTGTTATCACACAGTGTCGTTAAACTGAAACTACTACTACTAGAAGCAATGATAGCTCGTTGATCGGAAGTCCATTTAAAGGGTTCTAAGATATTCACAAAGCAGACTTTGAAAGTCTAGAAAATCGAATTTATCAAAATGTAGAAATGAACTGTAACCGTTAATTTTACACACCTCTTTTAATTAGTTCAGTATATAGATATAAATCTCAATATTATAAAAGCAATTACATATACATGTAATGTTCATGACTAATGTAATGTATCGTAAACGTTGTTCAACAGATGTTCGTGGAGTACATGTAGATGTTGATAGACGGATGTTGATTGGCTGATGTTTATGGGCTGAGCTTGATAAGATACTGTTGTTTGGTAGATGTTGAATTGTTGATAGACTGATTTAGAAACATTCTATAAATATCTGCCACGACCTTAACGGTGACTCAGTTTCATCTCTTATAACAAAGGTTTACAAAATCATGCTTGAAAATGAATTTCATGGATGGTTAGTTGTCGTTTAACGACGCTGTGGTAAGAAAGATCCTTAGCGTCTCCCACCTCCGTTCTCCAGGTTTGAGACTGGCACTACTAGAGTACAGGTTACTGCGCAGTTGAATTTCTATTTGCACTTTAAACATATATATGTAATTAAAGGAAAGCATTTTTAAGGTGTCCTAATGGACGCGCAGAGGAGAGGCCACCATTCACCCTTGACCTTAGACTTTGAATTAAAGAATGTATTTGTATCATTTAATCAAATCTAACCTACTCATGGAACGGTTAGACCTGCTCGAAATAGTTGTCTTCGACGTGAACGGTCTTTGTTGCAATAGGATGTCGTTAAATTCTGTACGCGAATACATAAAATTAATGAGAGGATGGGGAGAGCTACCGTAACCACAGTTGTTAACAAAATTAATCGTTGATTTTATTCACCTCTTTTAGGATCTACCTGTAGGCCTATTTATATAAATCAATCTATTGTGTGACGTTCCAGGTCTTTTGTCAACATGACGTCATCTGCTGGAGTATAGAAAAGAGAAGATTAAGGAATGAATCCTGTCTTAAATATCTCCGTTGGATGAAAATCCTCTGTATGAATTCATTCCCAAGATCTTTGGTTCACCAACAACTACCTTGTAGCACTGTCAAAACTCTTCACCACTTAATCATTCCGCTAAACCTGGATATCATCCAACATCACTCTTGTCCAATGTCCATCCCTCAGTAACTAATGATCTTAAATTCTCTATCCCATCCATATACCTCATTGCACCTCGACTCCGGAGCGATCGCCCTCATGAAATCAGAAAATATTTGATCCTCTGCTCATCCGGTCGTTCGAACTGATATAAGATATTTGTAATTATTTCAAGTAAAGATTTAGAAATTTCTCTTTGTGAAAAGTTAGAGCACTAATTACCTAGATACAATTTATGTCTGCCCAGACCGCAGCGAGCGACTCAATGTTATCTCTTAGTTGCTGTTTAACCATGCTACATTGTGTGTTATAACAAGGATGATTAGCGTCGCCCTCTTCCTTTCTACGGGCTTGGGACTGGCACTAGCTGGCACTAGGGCATGGACTTGTAGTCGGATTCTTATATAATTAGACGAATAATGGTGTTTAAATGAAAAGGAGCATACAGAGGATTTTCATCCAACGGAGATATTTAAGACAGGATTCATTCCTTAATCTTCTCTTTTCTATACTCGGAGCATGTAACTAAGACGGCAGAGGGCGCCAGCACATCGAGCAACTCAGTACAATCTGCGCACTCGTCCACATCCATTTGTACCTCCCAAATAAAGACGATAAAAACTTCATTCCACGCATGATGAAAAAAAACATTTATTAGAGTCCCATATCTAGACAATAAAGAAAGCTTATCGTTACCTGACGCAGCATGACTCTTTGTGGTGTTAACACGTTTCACGGTAGCCAACAGTAACTATCGATGAATGAATTCTTGTAACTAGCTGCGTTATGACAGCTTGAGTAGATCAATAAACGAAAATACAATAAATGGACGATTAAACTGCACACGCGGATATCAATTTTCATCAACTGTCGATTGTCACGGTTTCCGCCTTGTGAGGTGATGTAATTGGGAAAGAACCCTGAGCGTTAATGAAAAAATTAATGAGTGGATGAAAAATGCGCCACTTTACGAGAATACTCAACATAAACCGTTGAATTTGAACAGATCATTTAAGGTCTTTTATTATAGTGACAGATACATTTTCGACAGTGATGCTAAATCTATTCGACTTTCGTGATTTGGTATTTATAGCTGGTAGATGAAGCGTTTTAGAGGTATCTAACGATTGCACAGAATTCCATACGTTCAATGACCACTTATGGCAACGAAGACCGTTGACATTGACTGGAAACAATTTCACTACAAAGCTTTTTTCAGTCATTTATTCCATTCATGGTTTCGGTCCCAACTTTATTGATGTCCAAACTTCCGGTTTACTGAGGCCCAAAGAAAAGTATAAAATGTTAGGCCAAACTAAGGAGATAGCCTCTGAATCTTTGCCATGAATATTATTATCTCTGAGCATCGTCAGCTCATACTCGACCATTGGAAAGTGGAAAGTGGATACTCGACTTAGGTCCTATAGGACATACATTAACGAAATACGAAATTAGGATGGAGACCCTGTCTACGACCTGTCAAACCGATTCCAGGTTTGCAGTGGAAAAAAACATAATCCTGGTTATGTTAAACACAAAATTATCAAACACTTCTTCTGGGTCAGAATTCGAGTTTCTCCCCTTTCAACAAATTTGTTTTCGCTTGCGATGAACCTAAGGGAACTGAGGAACCAGCGGAACCAGAAATTTGACATAAGTTCTTGTCAACTGCTGATAAAACTACTTATGTGATTACACAAGAAACTAGAAAAGAAGGAGCAAATGGCCGTTGATCTTAAACACCTCTTTTAAGGTAATTCTAATCTCTATATAATGCGCGGAGTAATACGTTCAGATTACTTTGATAATGATCAAACACCAGTATTTGGTTAAGTTTACTTTTGAAATGAAATATCGTCACAAGGACAGAAATAATCGCCATCTAAAGTATTCCAGTGACCTCTATTGCGCCATTATTATATTGTCCAAAACATAGTTGTAAGTTGATTGTCGCTTCGAGTAAAATCTTAATTAAAACTTCATTATCACTGGAGAATCGAGGTCGAAATCACGAACTATAATTATATTGTCACCAGGATATTAATGACGTTATAACTCCTATCTCGAATGAATCCATTGGCTAAAAATTCCAAAACGCATTCAGCGCCAACGTCTTTGTTAATGAGAATACATACCTTACGTCAGTTGCGTGATTGCAAACTGTCCTCTTTTTATAGCATCAATACCTTTATATTAATTTCATAACATGTAATAGTGGGTTACTTTGTCTTTGGTAGCGCTCCAGTTGGAGCTGGTATATCATGTGAAATACGAACTATTAACGATATACGAAATCTATTAAGAAATTTTATACCACCTGTCATTGGATCTAAGATTCCAGTTTGCAGAAATGAAAAAAATAATCCAAGTTACGTTAACCCTCAGAGGCTAACCTGGGGTGAATTTTTCACCCCACTGTCAGTATATGCGCTGAAGTTTTTTACAGCTTTGGAGTTATGCCGTGCGCCTTTGTGTATCTGTTCATAGATGACTTTTGCTTAATTCCATATATTTTGTCTTACTTATTTTGGATGAATGGTCACGTGACTGACGTCATACCGTGGCCATTTTTATTGGTAATTTGTGTGAAAGATTGTCTCGACGGTTATTTGCTGCTAAAGCGTTACTTGTGTGTAGATGACTGTAGACTCGATGATTGTGCTGATAGTTGACTTTAGTTAGGTTTCCTAGCTTTGCAGTTTTATGTTGAACTTGGTACAATTACCATTGTTGATCGAACATGGTTTAATTTTATATCACATGCCTCAAATAGTGAGGGGTGAAAAATTCACCCCAGGTTATCCAATGTGTGATTTTTTTATAGGTTACCCTCTGAGGGTTAAGCACAGCATCATCACACACTGCTTCTGGGTCATAAATTCGAGTTACTATCCTTTCAAGAAATCCGTTTTCGCTGGCGATGAACCTAAGGGACCTAAGAAACCAGAAGAACCAGAAAAGCAACATCAGTTCTGCTGATTAAACTACTTTTGTGACTACACAAGAAACTGGAAAAGAACGAGCAAAGGCCGTTGATCTTAAACACCTCTTTTAAGGTATTTCAAATCCGTATATAATGCGTGTGGTAATAGGCAATAAGTTCAGATTAATTCGATTAAGGCATCTGCCGTATTTGGTTAAGTTTACTTTTGAAATGAAATATCGTCAAAAGGACAGAAATAATCTAATCTAAAGTAATCCAGCGACTTCTATTGCGCCGTTATTATATAGTCCAAAACATACATGTAAGTTGATTGTCGCTTCGAGTAAAATCTTAATTAAAATTCATTATCACTGGAGAATCGAGGTCGAAATCACGAACTATAATTATATTGTCACCAGGATATTAATATATATAACTCCTATTTCGAATGAATCCATTGGCTGAAAATTGCAAAACGCATTCAGTTCCAACGTCTTTAGTTACCGGTAATCTGTTACAAATGGGCAACGTTCCCATCCGACGTATCATCACAAAATCTCTACCATCCAATAACCCTATCAACCCGTTTAGTTGCTTTCCAATTGGACTTATCCTTGTCCGTCCCCAACTAATTACTCATCCTGTTAATTTACGCTTTTTCTATCTGATCCATATACCACACTGCTCGCCTACTATTAGACGATCTTCCTCCTGAATTTTGAAAATTATCCGATCCTCTACTGATCTAATCGTTCTACTGTAAGGTATTAGCAATTATTTGATGAAATTAAGCTCAATTCCTATGTGTAAAATTTATGAGTATGAGAGTTAGCGACATTTTTTATGTTTGTCATTACCGTTGCAAACGACTCAAGTTGGTTTCCAGCGAGGAATCTGAATTCCATCACAATCTTTTGTGTAGATATAGCCTGAAACGGAACAGTTTTAAAGGTGTTCAATTAGACTTTTGTGTTTTACATAGCAGCATCAATATTGTTAATAATACAATAATAATAATAATAATAATAATAAATAAATAATAATAATAATAATAATAATAATAATAATAATAATAATAATAATAATAATAATAATAATAATAATAATAATCTTTTCTTTATTAAGCGCCTGACAAACGCACTGCGCTGTACATTTACATGTTTATGCAATTGAAACAACAAATGACAGAAGACATAAATCTTAACTACTAACAGAACAGACAGCCTGTTAAATAATAAGTAAGTGTTTAAAGCAAGGCGCTGTTGAATGCCTGCAGCCTACAATACATGGCGCTAATAGCAGCTACATTAAAGCATATCCGCCCTACGGGACTCGAACTCGGTACCTATCGCTCTCTACGCCAGTGGTTATCCAATGCGCTATATACTTTAGTTGAAGTTGGATATAAAGCTTTATGACTGGAATTTAGAGAGTATTTGCGTAGAGACTAGACAAGGTGTATCTAAAAACAAGAATTTCTCCGATGGAGAATTTGATCATTTTCTTGACAGACACAGTTCGACCATTCGCAAAGAGGGAGAACTTAGGATTTTCTCTGTGAGAGAAAACAAATCGGTGATTTCTCCAAAACAGAAGTTCGGAGATTTCTCTACTAGGGAAATTTAGAGAGCTTTACTTTGATTTTTTTTCTCATTTCAGATACGATTTGATTAGGGTTCGACCAGATTTCCATCCCCGATTAACGCAAACGTTCCAAGTAACTCAGTTATTTTTCAATAAAATTATAAAATCTCCTATTGGGAAGGAGTTTGTATGATTAAAACTGACCAATCAGTGTCGAAAACGTTTTACAGTACGGTCGAAAGAAATTACGCCCAATTCTTCACGCAAAAATATCCATAAGACTCGTTAAATCAGTTAGACATCTATCTGTTTAAGCGGTTTAAGTAGACCTTTTCACACTCGATGGTCACTGAATTTTTTATACGTATCGAAATATGCATCGTAAAAATCGAGACACAGCGACCAAGACGATCTTCTCTGCTCCCACACACTACTTTGAATCACCTATACTCTACTAATCCATCTTAACGACCCGCGAATATTGTTGACTATAAAGCCAAAGTTGGGGCTTTTAAAAGGTGTTTAGTTTGAGCAGTTATTAATTTAAGGTCCATGCAGTTTTCAACGACATCTTACAACCGAACTTGCACGGAACAGAAATTTAGAGATTCCAAAATGAATGAAATTGTTTGGTTAACAACAGTTTAGCGATATTTCATAGCCATTGAATCCAATAGTTAGGTATTTCTATGAACATTTATCAGCGTAGCACACCTGGTAAATTAGTTATATGTACACGGGATACGGTTCATTATATTAAAGTGAGCAAATCCTGTTCGAAATTCAAACTGTGTTAGCTAATTGCTCGTGCAATTTAAAGTGATATGGTGTCATTGGACCACAGAATAAAAACGTCTGCATCTCTTAATATCAATTGCGCATGTATTTAAATATATGGTAAGGTAAAGTATGTATGCCTAATTATGTTATTTTGTAAGCTAAAGGTAATTAGGTTATTATGTATTGTAGGGTAAAGAAATATCGAAGTCATCGGTTTAAGTCGTCGCAAGATGTCGTTAAATACCTGATGCTTATGCATAAAGTTAATGGTTGGCAACGCGACGCACCGCTGTAACCTGAATGCTCGCTGACGTCAATAGCTGATTTTAAATACCTCTTTTTACTGGCCTATTAATTTTATATTAAGCGCGCATAAAGTTATTTCTACAATCATATTTACTAATACATCTTTATTATGCAATTATATACTGTGTTGCAATGTAAAAGAGTACTTTTAACAATCATAATACATGTATGCTTTATTGGTTAATGAAATTTTGTATTATGTGTGTTAGATACATGTACAGTTTAAAAGAGTACTTTAAACAATTATGATACATGTATACTTCTTTGGTTAATGAACATTTTTATTATAGTGTTTTTGTTAGATACATGAACATTTTAAAAGAATACCTTAATGAATTATAATACATGTATGCTTTGTTAGTTAATGAAATTTGTCAGGTCATAATAATCACAGAAAGTATGAGATGAACTACTTTATGTTGCAAAAATATTGAATATTAGTTAAATTGTAAAGCTCCGTTTGACACTTTTGATGTCGTTCGGATGCTATGAGTTTCTGGTTCTGATTGTATTGTATATTTTCCGTATTGTCGTCAACGGCCTTTGGTGTCATAAGACGACGTTAAACTGTGGTTAAATAAATAATACAATCATATTATTGTTTGTGGAGCCTGGTTGCTCGTCAACATTTTAGTCGGAACAGGTCGATTGTTTGAACTACAAATATTCACGAATTACGAACTCCATTACGAAATTTTATACGAACTTTTAAGCCGTCAAAGATTCCAGTTTTCATAAATAAAAATTAATCCCAGTTATATTGAACATAACATCATTAAACAATGCGAAGAAAGGAATTCAAAACCCTCTGAAACTTCTTCTGTGTCATGAATTCCAGTTTCTCCCATTTCAACAAATCCATTTTCGCTGGCGAGGAACCAAAGGTACCAAAAAAGCGACATCAATCCTTCTCAACTGCTGATTAAACTAAGTCAGTGACTGCCACTGACACTAAGGAGCAGCTGGTCGTTCATTTTATACACCTTTTAAAGGTTATTCAAATCCATATATAAGGCGCGGTTATTTATTGCGTCCTGACAGTTTTTTATTTATGAAATGCTACATAGTCACCAGGACCTCACGACTTCTAACATAAGCTAATTTAATCCATTAAGTTATGATCTTATCCAATGCTTTCTATAGCCCCATTATAAAAAAAGTGCAATACATCAGTCGAGAATCCCCAATCGCATTCAGTTCCAATGTCTTTCGTTAACCTGTTGCTTCTTATATTTTCGTTTATTCAACAATCCGGTTGGCAACGCTCCCATTCTACGTATCTCGGTCACAAAGTTATCCAATCTCCCAGCCATATCACCCCCACTCCATCCTCTCATCCTCCTTCCTTACCCGTGTCCGTCCCCAAGTAATTACTCATCCTGTATTCTCTATCCGATCCATGCACCACAACTGCAACTCAACTCTGCAACGATCTCCCTTTTGAATTCCGAAAATTTTACGTTGCTGTATTGATCAATCGGTCAATCTAATGTCAGACATTAGCAAACATTGCAAGAGACTGACGTCAATTATTAGATTGGTTTAAAAGTTAATGTATGGTATTCTTTTATTTAGCGACAATTTGCACGACACGTCGTTCATTGAATTCCATTTAACGCTTTTGTAATGATATAGCCAATACGGAACGGTTTTTAAGGTGTCCAATTGGACTTTTCTGTTTGCATAGCAGTATCAATGTGTAAGTCAATTCCGAAATCCTCCGATCCTCTGCTCATCCAATCGTTAAAAATGCCGCTTATTTGCAAGAATGTCAATAGACAAGATCAATTGCTCTGAGTAAAATGAGTATCCACCGAGTTAGTGACATTCTTTGTCTGCCACGAGCTTAACCACCGTCTGAACTTTTCTCCTAATTGCGAGAGACCTCGGAGCTGAATTCAAATGGGATGGATCCAGAACTCAACGATATCTTATGGCAACAAAGGTCATTGACGTTGGTGGAAATTATTTTGGCATAATACACTAATTTTTCATTGAACAAGAAAGCAAATGCCCATTCATTTTAAACACCTCTTTAAAGGCTATTAAAATCCCTATATAAGAGCAGCAGTTATAGTTTTTACCGCTGAACCAATCAATACCCTATGTAATCTTAATCAAATTAATACAATGACTTCCATAGCGCCATTATGATTATAGTGTAAAACATTAGTCAGTGGTCGCTTTCAAGAAAGACTAAATTTAAAAATTCAGTATTCACTGATGCAAGCCTAGTGACTGATCTTCTGGATATTGACCTGATTCAGAATGGGCTTCCTGCTCAACCAGAGATCATCATCATATATTTGTTTATTGTGTTAACAACAGACATAACGCTGTAGGTGTACGTACAAAAGTTAGATAGCATTGTATAATATAATACAAAGTAAGAGCTTAGTAAGAATGAACATAGCGCCCAATCCGGTACAGTGTTGCCATGGCTACCGGTCCTAAGCAACATCGGACCAACTCAACTCCGTGGTCGTAAGCGTACTTTGTTAAATGCGATTTGGCAATATTATTGAGTTTGTCTATAATTGCATGTTGTAATGTTATTTCCAAATTATCGCAGCCATAAGACATCGTCAGAAACTTAACTCTAATGCATAAAAATAATGCATGGATGCAGACAGAGTCACTGTAAACAGGATGTTCACGGATATTATCCATTAATTTTGCACACCTCTTTTAATGAGTTACGTGTTCTATTTATAAGGCACGATATAAAAGAAGCTGCTGCTTTCACAGTACCTAGTTTAAATGTAGATAAGAAATTTAGATTGTGTAATAATTCCAGTGTTTATGCAGCTGAATTAACTGCAATTATTGAAACTGTTTTATGGATATTAAACAATGAGTGTTACAATTATTGTAAATTTGCGATTTTCTCTGATTCATTGAGTGCTCTTACATCAATTAAGAGATCTTACTGTCAATCTAGACCTACTTTATTAAATGATTTACTATACCACATTAGCAAACTAAATTCTAATCAAATAAGATTTATTTGGATCCCAAGTCACATTGATCTGGCAGGCAATGATAGAGCAGATACTTTGGCTAAAGAAGGTCTAACTATTGATCACATAAATTCTACTAATTATCTTGAGCTTCGGGAAATTTTTACTTTAATAAAACTTTATATAGTAAATAAATGGCAACTAGAATATAGTAATGATAATAAAGGTCATTTTTATAAATCTATTTGTCCAATTGTTAGTACAGATATAAAATATTTAGAACCTTATAGGCATAAGGAAGTCCAAATTTCTAGATTGCGTTTAGGAGTGGCCAATACTAATCAAAGACTATTCGTTATAAAAAGGCATGCAAACGGTCTGTGTGATACTTGTAATGTCAAAGAGACAATTCATCATCTCTTAATTGAATGTAAAAAAGAAGATATTTCAGAGGTTTTAAGAAATAAATGTCAATTATATAAACATGAAATTTCTATTAAAACCCTTTTGACAGTAAATTTATTTCAGAATGAAATGTATAGGTTAGTTAAGATAATTAATAAAGGTAAAATTTTGTAAATGGTGAATGGTTTTGTATCTTACTCAAATCTGTAAATTTTTGATTGGTCTTTTACTAAAACATTGTTATTATGCAATTATATACTGTGTTGCAATGTAAAAGAGTACTTTTAACAATTATAATACATGTATGCTTTGTTGGTTAATGGAATTTTTATTATGTATGTTAGATACATGAACAGTTTAAAAGAATACTTTAAACAATTATAATACATGTATACTTCTTTGGATAATGAACATTTTTATTATAGTGTTTTTGTAAGATACATGAACAGTTTAAAAGAATACCTTAATCAATTATAATACATATATGCTTTGTTAGTTAATGAAATTTGTCAGTACATAATTATCATTGACAGTATGAGATGAGCTACTTTATGTTGCAAAAATATTGAATATTAGTGAAATTGTAAAGCTTCGTCTGACACCTTTGATGGTGTCGTTCGGATGCTATAAGTTTCTGGTTATGATTGTATTGTATATTTTCTGCATTGTCGTCAACGGCCTTTGATGTCATAAGACGACGTTAAACTGTGGTTATAATAATAAGAAGCAATGATAACTTATCTGATCGGAAGTCCATTTGAAGGGTTTTAAGATAATTCACAAAACCGACTTTGAAAGTCTACAAAATCTAATATGCCAAAATTATTTCTGTCGACTGCAACGACCTTTGTTGTCATAAGCTGTCGTTTAACTCTGGAAAGAGAGAATCGAGAAGCAATGATAACTCCGCCACTGTTTGCACTCTGACAGTGCCAGTCCCAAGCCTGGATTAAAGAGTAGGGCGACGCTAATCATTTTTGTTATCACACAGTGTCGTTAAGCTGAAACTACTACTACTAGAAGCAATGATAGCTCGTTGATCGGAAGTCCATTTAAAGGGTTCTAAGATATTCACAAAGCAGACTTTGAAAGTCTAGAAAATCGAATTTATCAAAATGTAGAAATGAACTGTAACCGTTAATTTTACACACCTCTTTTAATTAGTTCAGTATATAGATATAAATCGCAATGGTTTAAAAGCGCTTCCAGTTCGGAATTAATGCATCGGAAGGTAAACGCTACACAAGACATGCTTCACGAATCCGTCGAAGTCCATTACCGAAGGTCCCACTCCGTGGACAGCAGTCAGCCCAGACTAACAAAGGAGGTGACAAAGGAGGTTTTCCTAAAGAAGACGCCAGAATTACAGAATCGACAACAACTACATCAATTAAATCAAATTCATCAGAGCAAGAAAGAAGCTGGTAAGAAGAAACACCAGCATCATAAAAAGAAAATGAAATTTAAAAGTTATGCTAATTCTAAAAATGATGTTGATTTAAATAGTAGAATTGATCATAAGAGTGTCATTCATGAGAATGTTCATAAGAGTGTCATTCATGAGAATGCTCAAAAGAATGAGATTGAAATTGTTCAAAATCTGAGTTCATCTGAAGTGACGGATGATATTGATATAGAAAATGTCTTTGTAGTTAAGGATGTTTTATCTAATCAATCAAAACCTGAATCAAATGTTACACTTGATAATTTGGACCCCAGACCAAAGGAGACAAATTCCAAAACTGCAACCCTAGCGGAAGAACAGACAATGAGAAATCAGAACAGTTTGTCTGTCCATGGTATGCCTGAAATAACTGTTGAAACAAATACAATGTTAGAACATAAAGCTAAAATAAAAACGAAAAATGCTTCTAAACTTGTAGAAAATGTTTTAGTAGTTAAGAATGTTTTATCTAGTCAGTCAAAACTTGAATCAAATGTGGAACCTAGAACAAAGGAGACAAAACCTCAAAATGTAGCCCTAACGGAAGAACAGAAACTGAGAAGTCAGAACAGATTGCCTGTTCATGGTATGCCTGAAATAACTGGTGAATCCAATACACTGTTAGAACATAAAGATCAATTAAACACAAAAAATGCTTCTAAAAGTGTGGTTAGTAAGATAAATGGTAGGCAGGAATGCTCTAAAAACAACGATATTCTTGCCGAGAAGAGTCAAACCCGCCGCCCTCCATTGACGGAGGAACAAAAACTTAGATTTCAAAGCAACTTGTCTAGGACAGTTTTTGTTACTAGTGAAGCAAATATATTACATAAAATTTTCCGAACTAAACCTGTACAGTTATTTAAAGAAATTGCTGCACAAGCAGGAGGCGAGGTAATTCACACAGTACGTACAGACAAAGGCCTGCGAATACTGGCACAAAACGAGTCACAAAAAAATAAACTTTTAAAATTAACAAACCTCTGTGGCTCAAATGTTACTGTTAGTTTACCCTATTCCATATCAAAACCCCGTCATTCTTTCCCAGTTCAAAAGGAAGTTGCATTTCTGGTAAAAGGAGGGGTCTACTACATAAGGCAGAAAATCAAAAGGCAGAAATTCAAAAGGCAGAAAATCAAAAGGCAGAAAATCAAAAGGCAGAAAAATCAAAAGGCAGAAAAATCAAAAGGCAGAAAAATCAAAAGGCAGAAAATCAAAAGGCAGAAAAATCTAAAGGCAGAAAAATCAAAAGGCAGAAACTCATGAAGATGTTGCATATCAAACTCAATATTTCATCCGTAGTGTTACAACACAAAAAATATAAAGCGATTATTAGCGTTATAAATGTCCTGATTCACCAACTATTTCAAAACATACAAAAATCGGCCTGTAATGTTATAATGTTCGATGTTCGATGGTAAACCGATTAATCAGTTTCAGCAGGTTGAAAGTAATTGTGCATTTATATTTAGGCGGCAAAGTGGAGCTTACATATGTCACGATAAACACTACGACACACAGGGCAGACGTGGTTTGCGCCACGTGTCACAGGCACAGCCATCAGCCGATTGACGCAAGCGGCGCAGGCACAGTGACCGCACGGGATGAGAACAGTGTCGGCCTCAGATTCCAGGCATACCGGACACCGTGCCCGAAGTGCGGCGGGAGATGAGCTTGATGCTGGGGCCACCGTGGTCGACGCATTGGTTGCAGCGAGAGAGGCGGTAGCTGCTGTCGCTCTGCGGACTGGCAAATCTCGCAGACGTCGACGTTCTGCAGGGGAGCGGTCGGCCGTCACCGACGCAAGACGACGGCGACGGCGCGGAGCCCTTGAGTTTCTCTCGACCTCTTCCAATGCAACATGTGCATCCGCGGCCTCCTCATCCGGCGCACCTTCATCCATCACCATGTCCTCATGGTCACTCTGGTCAACCCTATCACTTCCAAAAGCATGACCAACGCCACGTAAGAATTCGGCAATATCTTTGCGACCGACTTCAAAGCATCTGACAAAGTGTGGTACGATTACTGTTTATGTATTGCAAGTAACTGACCCTGTATTTTGATTGTTGATTTCATACAAATTACTTCAAAGCAGCCGGTTCAAGGCATCCAGGCATCCATTTACAAAAGTGGGGTGGTGTCCACTGTTTCAATTTCATTTTCTGCGGTCAGATTATTGTTTGTTTAATGCAAGTAACTGCCGTTTGATTTTCTGCCTTTTGATTTTTCTGCCTTTTGATTTTTCTGCCTTTTGATTTTCTGCCTTTTGATTTTTCTGCCTTTTGATTTTTCTACCTTATTATTCTTCTGCCTTTTGATTTTCTGCCTCTTGATTTTCTGCCTTTTGAATTTCTGCCTTTTGATTTTCTGCCTTATGTAGTGCTCCCAAAAGGAGTGGTATAATTATGGAATTGAGGAGACTGATGAAAATCTGTCCGAGCTGGCCAAAGCCATTGGAGCTGTTCAGGTCAAAAGAATTGGAAATCCTGAAACTAGTAAAACAACTTTAATCATATTCTCACAAGGATTGGACTTGCCTCCTTTCATTTACGCCTTTGGCCGAAGATTCAAAGTTCATAATTACGTACCAAAGCCAATGAGATGTGATAATTGTCAACGTTTTTGTCACACCAGATCGCAATGCCCTAATTCTGTAATTTGCAGTCGTTGTAGTGGAAACCATTTATATAAGGATTGTCCTAATCAAGACATCAAGAGGTGTATAAATTGCCATGGGAATCATAGTGCTGCTCATAAAGGATGCCCTGATTACATTAAGACCCATACAATTTTAAAAATCAGGGCTGTACAAAATGTAACTTATGCAGAGGCAGCCAAAAGATATGGTGATCAAAGCGAGACGATGGTAAAAGAGACTGACAGACAACCTATGCCAGTTACAGTCACGTCAAATGATTGTAATAACATCAACAACAGTGAAAATAGTGCTGCAAATCAGTTTGTAGAAAACGATAAACCAGTCCATACATCTGATGAAAATACTAAAGAATTCTTAAATTTTGATTTCAATAATTATAAAGCAATAAATGTGGTCGAACCAAAGAAAACTAATATTGAGGAATATGATGATATGTCATATAAACTTATGACATTTGTTCTGGGTGTTCTGGCATCAATTGACAAGTCCAAAAACAGAGATGAAGTCAAAGATCTTATTTGTAGTGGGGCTTCAGATTTCCTTTTTGAAGGAGAAATCCAGTTCAGATGGAAAAAGGCGAAATAATAAAAAACACTTTTAAATTTACTTAGTTACCTTATGATGGCTATTGTTATCGCCCATTGGAATGTACGTGGCATTAGAGCAAATCTCTATCAGATTAAAAACTATTTGAATCAAACAAAATACTTACCAGACATTATATGTCTGCAAGAAACATTTTTAAAAGAAAAAAATCAAACACCTGCATTTGATAATTATAATGTTATTAGAAAAGATAATACTAAGCACAGTAGGGGGGGACTAGCAACCATGATTAAAACTGGCATTAGTTTCACATTATTAGACATAGATCAGATAAATAATGTCGAAATTTTGGGTATAAAAATTAAAACTGAAAATGGTCACTTGGAAATTATAAATACATATATTACTCCAGAAAATAAAATAGCTAAAACCGAAATTGAAAAAATATTCCCACTTAAAAGAGCCATAATTCTAGGAGACTTAAATGCTCATTGCAAAAGCTGGGGATGCACGAATGCCAACGAAAGAGGTCAGATTTTAGAAGAAATTCTTGATGATAAACAATTGATTGTTTTAAATACTGGGCAGCCCACGCGTATACCTCCTATAAATTCCAAAAATCGTTCAGTCATAGACTTGTCGATTGTAACAAAAGAACTAGCCTTAAACTGTAAACACTATGTTACTAATAATAGCATGGGTTCAGATCACTACTTGTGTAACATTATTGTTAACGAAGAGGTCAAAATAGAACCTAACATGAGCATGCAATTGTGGAATTTGAAGAAGGCCGACTGGAAAGAATTTAAGAAAAATAGTCAATTTTATGTAACTGATGGTCTTATCGATGAAAACAATAATGATACTTTTAAAAACATTGTCGAATCTCTCACGTCATTAGCTAATGAAAACTTACCTTGTAGGAAAAGGAATCATAATAATAACAATCAAAGGAGGAAGAAACATAGACCCAATCCATTCTGGAATAACAAGTGCACCGAAGCCATCTTTAATAGAAATAAAGCTAGGAATAAGGCCATAAAATCAAAGGAGTTGAAAGATTATGTAGAATATAAACATCAGGAGGCAGTAGTAAGGGTGACTCTGAAATCAGAAGCAAAAGCTAGTTGGGAAAACTACTGCTCTGAATTGACTGACCAGACAAAATTGGGAGTAGTGTGGGACATGGCTCGACGCATGAATTGCATAGCACCTTACAAATCTATCCCAACTTTAAACTCTAATGGGATAATTGCAGAAAATAACTTAGAAAAATCTAATTTATTAGCACAAATATATGCAGAAACAAGCAGTAAAAAAAATTATAATCCAAAATTTGTAGAGTACTTAAAGTGTGTCAAAAATGAACACAACGTTGCTCCCTTAGATAACTTACCAGATTTAGAAGATACTGAGGCTCTTAACGTAAATTTTTCAATCAAAGAATTAAAAGATGCCATTTCTAATTCCAAATGTTGCAAATCGCCAGGCGATGACAAAATCCCATATGAATTTCTTAAACATTTACATAGACATGCTCTTACTATATTGTTAGCTTTTTACAATAAGATCTGGTCAGAAAGTAAATTACCGGATGATTGGCATCATGCAATCATCTTGCCCCTTCTCAAGCCAAATAAAAATGCTGCTAGTCCTGATTCATATAGACCAATATCATTGACATCAACCATATGTAAAGTCATGGAGAGACTCGTTACAAATAGATTACAGTGGTATGTGGAGAAAAATAATCTGCTTTCAAAAAATCAGTCAGGTTTCAGAAAACACAAAAGTACAATTGACCAAATTCTTAAATTGCAAGATAACATTTTCAAAAAATTAAAGAATAAAGAAGACGTATTGGCTATCTTTATTGATTTTGAGCGTGCATATGACATGCTTCATGTTCCTACAATGTTGAAAAAGCTACTAAATATGGGAATAATTGGAAAAACTTATAATTGGATAGTAAACTTTTTATCCAACAGAACATTTCAAGTCAAAATTGGAACTGCCTTATCTGACAAATACTCCTTAGAAAATGGTACACCTCAGGGAGCCGTTATATCAAGCTTATTATTTCTTATTATGATTAATGATATACCTCAAGGGTTGGATGGGGTAGAGATGACTTTGTTTGCTGATGACAGCTCCATCTATGCAGGCCATCGAAATCATAATAAATTACAAAACAGAATCCAGTTGTCCTTAAATGCAATAGACAAATGGTGTAATAAGAATGGTTTTAAAATATCAATCAGTAAAACAGTAGGGGTTTTGTTTACTAAGAAACGTAGGATATCAAATATTGTAATAAAAGTAGGGAACGAGCCCATTAAAATTGAAAAAACAGCTAAATTTCTTGGAGTAATATTTGATCATAGACTTTCATGGAAACCACATATAGAATATGTGATAACTAAGTGTAAAAATCGCATGAACCTTATGAGAGCAGTATCTGGTAACCATTGGGGAGCTTCAAAGAAAGCCCTACTTCATATTTATAGAGCACTTATTAGACCAGTGATTGATTATGGTGATGCAGCTTATTCTTCAGCCCCTCAGTCATATCTAGATAAGTTATCCTCTATTCAAACAGAGGCATTACGATTATGTTGTGGTGCTGCCAAAGGTACTCCGGCAACAGCACTTCAAAATGAGTGCGGTGAACTGCCCCTACAAATGAGAAGATTGCAAAATTCCCTTAAACTGGGTACAAAAATCTTGGGAAATCCGGATCATCCAGTCAGAATTGCTTGTCAACCACATTGGACAAATGAATTCAGAACATTTAGTCATAAGGATGAATCCACTTACACACGAATTCAAGATTTTTTCTCTTCTCTTGACCTCCCTTTTCAGGCTCCCACATTTCCTACAACTCCTCCTTGGCTAAATAATGACATTGAAGTCGATATCAGTCTTCACAAATCAATAAGTAAGAAAAATGACAATCCTGAACTTCTCCGTCTAATCTCCTTGGATCACATGAGCAGATACCAAACATACACACATATATACACTGATGGTTCTAAGGCTGGAGATTTGGTCGCTGCTGCTTACACAATCCCTATCCTTAATTTAGATAAGCAAATCCGTCTCTGCAATAGCTCTAGTATATATGCCGCCGAATTAACTGCTATTAAAGAAGCCTTTTGTTGGATATCAGAGAATGAAAATCAAGAACTTAAACGTTTTGCTATTTTTTCTGACTCCTTAAGTGTTCTTATGTCTTTTAGAAATTCCTTATCAAGCTCCAGACCAAACCTTTTACAAGAAACATTAAGAACATTTAATAAAATTAAGATAAGCAAAGTACATTTGATTTGGATCCCTAGTCATGTAAATATATTAGGTAATGAAAAAGTTGATGCTTTAGCAAAACAATCACTCAGTTTGCCCATTATTAATTCAACAAATTATCTAGAATTGCAAGAAGTCTTTTCAATTATAAAATCGCATGTAGTTAAAGAATGGCAGAAGAAATATGATAGTGATCCTAAGGGTCAACACTATAAATATATATGTCCTGTGGTGGACACAAACATCAAATTTGTTGACTTTAATAGAAAGAAGGAGGTTCAGATTTCAAGATTAAGATTAGGAAAAGTAAATCTAAATGAAAGACTTCTTCTTATGAAGAAACTTGAAAGTGGTCTTTGTACTTTATGTAAAGTCCCAGAAAACATAAATCATTTATTATTAACTTGCAGGAAAGAAAATATTTCTAACATATTAAGAGATGCATGTGTCTTATATAAGGTGGATTTTAACACTAAGAATTTACTTGATATAGGTTGTATACAAAGTGAGGTTTATAGGCTTATAAGTCTTATTTATAAAGGAAAAGTTGTGTAAATGTTATCATTTGTAAGCTCTTGCAAGAGTTTCATTTATGTATGAAATCAGTTAATTAATGTACATTATGGTATAGGTTAGGAAGTCTTGTTTTATTTTTAATGTGTGTTAATCTTTCTATAATATTTTTTTTTAAATTTTCTCATTGATTATATGTGTCAAGAATCTCATGCTCCGGTTGATAACATTATAAATTGTCCTCAAAGATTTAAACATTTAGACAAAGGAGATTATGAATCTCATTTCAGAACGAAGTTGTCAAATATGCTAAAATCTGTAATAAAAATCGATTTTACTTTTACACTTATGTGTCAAAACTGATGCTAAGTGTTTGTTTGATAGCATTAGATGTCATAATCATAATTAATATGATATGATGTTTCTTATGAACTTTGGTCTATGGTTATGCTCGTTTGTAGACTCTTGTTGAATGTGCTATATTATATACATACTGTGGATGTATTAGATTCCTGTTCTAACTATTTGCATATATTATGATAATATTGTGTGATTGAAATTATTAAATACTTCCGTAAAATGTACCAAAAATTACAAACTTCATGTATTACTTGCATGTGTGACAAATATCAATCAAGCTGTATTAAGAACATTAAATGTAATAAATTGAGAATTTCGGGTGAAGTTTCGGTTATCTTTTATTGTCAACACGGTAGCATAATAAATGATAAAGAATTGTCATATTCACTGTTGAATATATTTAATTAATAATGCTTGATTTTACTGATTGATGACTTCTTAAAAATCCAAAAGTGAACTTCATGTTAAACATGTCTTTCGTGTCTTCTAAATTTGTAAAATAAATGTTATTGAAATAAATAGATTAAGAAGTAAATGTGCATTAGTAATGGTGATCAAGAATTAATTTTAAGAAACCTTTCTTGTATACGACAATTGCTACTAAATATTGTTGAATTTGCATCAGATACCAAATTGCATGTATCAAACTGTATATTTATGAATTGTATTTTTATTTTTGTATTTTTTATGTCGTTAAACAATGAACACTAATGACATTTTAAGGTTATGTTTGGACAGTCTTAAATGGTGTCTTTTGGACGCTATGAATTCATTTCACTGCACTGTATATGTTTTAAATTGTCGTCAACGGCCTTTGATGTCATATGACGACGTTAAATCTGGAGATTATAAAAGCAATTACATATACATGTAATGTTCATGACTAATGTAATGTATCGTAAACGTTGTTCAACAGATGTTCGTGGAGTACATGTAGATGTTGATAGACGGATGTTGATTGGCTGATGTTTATGGGCTGAGCTTGATAAGATACTGTTGTTTGGTAGAGATGTCGATAGACTGATTTAGAAACATTCTATAAATATCTGCCACGACCTTAACGGTGACTCATGCTTGAAATGAATTTCATGGATGGTTGGTTGTCGTTTAACGATGCTGTGGTTAAAAAGATCCTTAGCGTCGCCCACCTCCGTTCTCAAGGTTTGAGACTGGCACAACTAGAGAGAAGGTTATTGCGCAGTCGAATTTCTACTTGCACTTTAAATTTATATATATGATAAAATCAGGGCTTAAAGTGTGCATGGACGGTCATGGACGGCGTCCAGGCACTTATTTTCAAGGCTGGACGCCGTCCTGCCACTTATTAGGCCAGCACAGCCTGGACGCCGTCCATGCAGCGTCCATGCAACAGACTAATTCCTCTACGACGTGTATAACAGAATAGCCTTTGTGAAACAAAACCAAAGAAATGACACACCTATAATGTATTCTGTTTATGTCTCTCTGTCTCTGTCTCTCTGTCTCTGGTCTATCTGTCCTATCCCTTAAACCTCTTTCTCTGTCTGAGTCTATCTCTCTCTGGTCTCTCATGTATCTCTTAAACCTTACTTTCTGTCTCTGTCTGTCTGTCTGTTTTTTCTCTATGGTGTCGTGTCTCTCCTGTCTCTGAAACCCCCACACTCATTAATTATAATTTTAAGCTATATTTGGGTATGGTAAACGCCCGTATAATGTTCCAGTATAAAAGATTCCCTTCCAGTTATGCGCTCGCAACTTTGCCGTATAGGTCTGGGTGGGCTGAAGGCATCTATGGAATGGAATTAATCAAATCATTGAATGTGTTTTTAATTTTGTTGTTTAATATCCGATTGCAGTTGTTGCCCGATTGCAGTCGTTGCCCGGGCAAGAAAATACCAAGTTACGCCACTCCATATAATGACAATGTAGACATATAATTTTATCCACCTTAGGTCTGTACTTTGTTGAGGTTGGCTCACACAACTTTAAAATACTTCCAGGCCACTGGTACTAACCTAGACTGCATAGCACGTATAAAATCTAACTGAAGTTGTAATTCAAGTTGCGAAACGACGAAACGTGTAGTGTTGTTCTAGTTACTACAGTTAGTCTGCTAGTGAATGATGTCTGGTGGATCATCGACGAAAAAATTGAAAAGATCAGTTGCCCCACCTGGGGCAGACTTGTTTTCGTTCTGGAAGAGATCATGTAGGCCTACTGAAAAAGGTAAATAGATTGGTGTAAAATTTAAGAAGTTATGAATATTTATAAAGATGTTATTTTTTGCCAATTAAAAAATCACGTAGGACGCTCTAACGCCGTCCGTTCGGTAGAATATAAAAGAAATGTATGTAGACTAGTAGTAAAATTAGTAATTATAGTTATTAGATGGCCATGACTGGCCGCTAGTTTCTAACTCAAGTGCAGTAAATACGGACACCTGAGAACAAGTTTTGGGAGGGGTGGTTAGTTATAGGTCATAAAATTAGAAATATTAGTTAGTAATTTAATAATGCTAATTTAATTTTGTTACTTGGGAAGCATGATAACAACAGATGCAAGGTGTCAAAGCGACGTGAAACGAAGAATAGCACTGGGAAAAGATGCTTTCATGAAAAGAGGAGAATTGTTGAGAGGAGGGCTAAATAAAAGACTAAAGAAAAGACTGGTCAAAACACTGGTATGGAGTGTGGCACTATATGGGTCAGAGACCTGGACCATCCGGAAAGATGAGATTAAGAAATTAGAAGCTTTTGAGATGTGGATCTGGAGAAGGATGGAGAAGGTGAGCTGGACTGAGCATATAACGAATGACGAAGTACTACAAATGGTTGATGAAAAACGATCGCTAATAACAACAATAAGAGAAAGACAGAAGAACTGGGTGGGGCACGTATTAAGAGGAGACTCCCTCCTGAAAGAAATCATAGAAGGGAGAATGGTAGGGAAAAGAGGGAGGGGAAGACCGAGGCAGATGATGCTGGGATGGATGGCCGACGGATACAGCGAATTAAAGGAAAAGCACAGCACAGAGAAGAGTGGCGTCATTGGAAGTTGGAACCTGCCGAAGGGCAGAGAACTTAAAGAAGAAGAATTTAATAATGCTGGTTTAAGTAAGCTAACCTAGGCATCTTCGAGCCATAAATACTATCACAAACTTGAAGATACATGTAGGCCACTACATTATGTGAATTGACTATCGAACTATTTTGTTTAATTAAATCATTAGGCCTAACCTATAGCTAATGAAGACTGACTGATTATATCTATGAACTTAAAATGATGGCCTATCCACAATATGACCTCAAATTCATCTTCATGTACTTTAGCGGTTATTCTACAATAATTAGTTAAAATTAATATTGTTTTATCTGGGGCAACAAATCTGCAAAAATTAGCCCGAGATTGGCATACGACCCCTGAACTGCCCTTAAAATCTAAGGGTGACCCTCTGTTAAAAGAAGTTGCCCATGCCTGACATAGACCTATATTCTCTTGATGTTCACATTGTTCAGTGAAATATATTTCATATAAAATGCGACCGGTGTCAAGATAAATATGCCAGGATTTTAAGAGCTTCACTAATCTTCCTTATGGTCAGAATGAAAAACCGGCTATCGATTATCGAGTGGGCTGTTTTGTTTATCAAAATGCATGAAACGTTGTTAGGGCTACTACCCCCGCACGGCTACTTTAAATAATTATGCCTCCTCTGTTTGGTGGGGATTTGCCACTGTAGGGGAACATAAACGCCTTAACGGTATTCTGAGAAAATTGACCCGTTCAGGCTTCCTCCCTGCCGATTTTCCTAGTTTTGACAAACACTGTTCTAGAGCTTATTCTACTCTTTTTCCGTTCAATTCTCTTAAACCCTTGTCACGTCCAGTTTATTCATATAATAAAGTCAAATTTTTCACAGATCTAGATGTTTTAGGTACTTTTATATCGAAATCATTGGGGAAAAATTTGAGGTAAATTAAAGCCCAAAATGTACTCCATTTTAATATCATATGCTCAAAATTGCGTCGGCTTCTGGGGCTCCGCCCCAGACCCCGATGGGGGAGCTTACGACGCTCCCCATACCCCCTAGTCGTTAGGGGCTTCTTGCCTTCGGCAATCGCAGCTTCGCGCCTTCGGCGCTCGCAATTCCACCCCCCCACTCACACATTCTAGTACGTCCCCCCAACTTCGGGACCGTACGTGGTTCGCCCCTGGTAAGGGGCGTCCAGGCACTTCTTTTTTACACTTTTAAGCACTGGATAAAATGAAAGCATTTTAAAGGTGTCCTAATGGACGCTTAGAGGGAGAGGCTACCATTCACCTTTCACCTTAGATTTTTATTTTAAAAATGTATTTTTATCATTTAATCAAATCAATGGAACGGTCAGACCTGCTCAAAATAGTTGTCTTCGACGTGAACGACCTTTGTTGCCATAGGATGTCGTAAATTCTGTACGCGAATAAATAACATTAATGAGAGGATGGGGGAGAGCTACCGTAACCATAATTGTTAAGAAAATCAATCGATGATTTTATTCACCTCTTTTAAGATCTACCTGTAGGCCTATTTATATAAATCAATTGCGTGACGTTCCAGGTCTTTTGTCAACATGACGTCATCTGCTGCAGTATTGAAAAGAGAAGATTAAGGAATGCATCCTATCTTAAATGTTGGATGAAAATCTTCGTAAGAATTCATTCCCAAGATCTTTGCCTCACCTACAACTACCTTGTAGCACTGTCAAAACTCTTCACCACTTAATCATTCCGCTCAACCTGGATATCTTCCAACATCACTCTTGTCCAATGTCCATCCCTCAGCAACTGATCATCTTAAATTCTCTATCCATGCACCATACTGCTCATCGACTCTGGAGCGATCTCCCTCATAAAATAGAAAATACTTCGATTCTCTACCCAACCAGTCAGATATTAATAATAATAATAATAATCTTCGTTTAATTTCAAACTGACATAACGCAGAATGATTACAGTGTACAATTATGCAATTGAAACAATTCTTACCTACTAACAGAACAGACAGCCTGCAATACACGGCGCTATTAGCAGCCTACAAAGCAAATCCGCCCTACGGGACTCGAACTCGGCACCTCTCGCTCTCAACGCCAGATGTTATCCAATGCGTTATCGCCTCCCCCCCAAATTAGTAATTAGTAATTATTTCAAGTGAAGACTTAGATCAATTTCTCTTTGTGAAAAGTTAGAGCACGAATTGACCTAGATACAATCTATGTCTGCCCAAACAGCAGCGAGCGACTCAATGTTATCTCTTAGTTGCTGTTTAACCACGCTATGTTATAACAAGGATGATTAGCGTGGCCCTCTTCCTTTCTAAGGGCTTGGGACTGGCTCTGGCTGGCACTACGGCATGGACGTTCAGTGGCGGACTTTTATATAATATGGTGTTTAAATGGACGTTTACACTGCACACACAAATCGATTTGTAACAAGTGACGACTGTTACGGCCAACGCCTTATAAGGTGATGTAACTGTGAAATTATCCTGAGCTTTAATGAATAAAATTAATGGGCGGATGAAGAAGGCGCCATTTTTGCGAGAATACTCAGCATAAACCTTTGAATTTGAACAGCTCGTCTTTTATAGTGACAGATACATTTTCGAGTGTGACGGCTTCATCTATTCGACTTTGGCGTTTCAGATATATATAGCGGGTGAAAGGATCATTTTAGAGGTGTGTAACGATTGCATTGAATTCCATAAGTTTAATGACTATTTACGGTAACGAAGGCCATTGACGTTGATAGAAAAGAGTTTCACTATAAAGCTCGGTTCAGTTACTTAGTCTATTGCATTGATAGTTTCGTTCCAAACATTATTGATGTCCTAACTTCCGCTTTACAGTGATCCAAAGAAAAGTCTGAAATGCTAACCGAAGCTAAAGAAATAGCCTGCAGAGCTTTGCCGTGAATATAATAATGAGTATCGTCAGCATACTGGTGACCAGCAACTCCCACGGTGAAAAGTGTACAGGATATAAAGCAGAGGACCTGGGATGGAACCAGTGGTTTAACGAAGGGGGCAGAGGGGCAACCGCCCCGGGACGCAGCACAAGGGGGCGCAAAATTAGCTTTCAGTGGTACACAGTACTATGACAAGAACCTTTAAAAGTCAACAAGAAAATTAAAATGGGGCGCAGTCGTCAAATCTTGCCCCTGGGCGCTGAAACCTTTCGTTACGCCGCTGGATGAAACCCTGTGGTGTTCGCGATGAAACCGGCGACCAGATTAAGCATGTGGAACCAAACACCACCGACTGGGTGTGGTAAGGGAGAAATGATCCCAACCACTGGCGAGGACATCCCTCAATAAACCAAATGACATTCAAAGCGCTTCAAAACAACGCCGTGATTGACAGTATCAAAGGCAGCAATCACATCAAAGAGTGCAAGCAAGGTTATCTGATCTCGTTGTCTATATACTAGATTATCGGTCCCGCAGTTTAAAAAGAAGTAAGGATTTATTTCATGCGCACTTTGCATGAAACTGACGTTTGAATGTATTAGCTATTTGTAATAATATATTAATTGCATAGGCCTACACTTTGGGCAATTCTAGTAGGATGACGTCTGATGCAGTGTCGCTGATATCACGTGGTCATCTCGTTACACGTGTTCTAATGTTATGTCTAATGTTATGTTAAGTTGTATCGAAGTCATTGGTAGATTCCGCTACAAGATGTCGTTAAATACAGAATGCTTAAATGAATAAACTCGATCATTTAGACACAAAAACACCTTTTGAGGTAAAATGTCAGAGATGATATCTCACACCGTTCAAAAGTTATACCCGATATACCCGAGGTACCAGGGGGTGGATACCACCCCCCCCTAGATTTTCGAATATATCTTATCCGTCATTTAATATTAAGAGACACAAATTATACCATTCTATAGAGGGAATGTGGGGCTACATTTCTATGGTCACTGAGTTGACCTGAGACAACCGGAAGTGCTCAAAATAAATAATAATACGCGTAATATGCGTGAAAAATGGCTGAATGGAAGGACTCCCCCTTAGTTTTTTGTCTGTAGCGTATTCATTTGTCTTCCTGGAAGAGAAACAAAGATAACATTCTTTAGAGGGAATGAAGGGCTTCATTTGCATACCTACATCTTTGTCTTTTGAATACCGGAAGTGATCAAAATAAATAATAATACGCGTAATCTGTGTGAAAATGGCTGAATACAGCATTACAACGTAAACCGATATATATGTATGGATATATATGTATGGATGTACATTTATACTATATAAACATGTGTAGGGATGATTTTGTGTATCTTTTATACATAGATTAGTTTCAAAACACACATAATCTTATATTTGTTTATCCAAAATGTACAAAATGTACGCAATAATATACAATATTGCTAATTAATGGGTTTCTTTGTTAAAAGTGATGTAATTTCGAGGTGCATTCACATAATGTACAACTAAATATACCATTCTGTGCAGAAATGAATGCTGAATCCAATGCTATATTACAAGTTATGATATGTAAAACCAAACACGAAATCCAGGGGTGGTAACCACCCCCCCCCTTGGTAGTCCGTGTTACAAAAAATGTGGTAGCCCTGTTAAGTTGTATCGAAGTCATTGGTAGATTCCGCTACAAGATGTCGTTAAA
The DNA here is from genome assembly GCA_020284085.1 of Aporrectodea caliginosa. Lineage (NCBI taxonomy): Eukaryota > Metazoa > Annelida > Clitellata > Crassiclitellata > Lumbricidae > Aporrectodea > Aporrectodea caliginosa. Next base: position 941,107 of record JACEVL010000098.1, read on the forward strand.
TACAGAATGCTTATGAATAAACTCGATATTTAGACACAAAAAGTGCCCCTTGAACGAGAATACATACTTTACGTCAGTTGCTGATTTTAAACACCTCTTTTTATATATTCGATACTTTTATATAAACTTCAACAATTGTGGGACATTTTGTCTTCGCTAGCGCTCGCGCTGTAGCAGGTCGATCATTTGAAAAGTAATACGAACTTTAACGAAATACGAAATCTATTAAGACATTGTATACGACCTGTCAAAGATTCCAGTTTGCAGAAATAAAAAATATAATCCGGGTTATGTTAAGCACAACATCATCAAACACTTCTTCTGGGTCATGAATTCGAGTTTCTTCCCTTTCAACAAATCTGTTTTCGCTTGCGATGAATCTAAGGGACCTAAGCAACCAGAGGAACCAGAAAAGTGACATCAGTTCTTGTCAACTGCTGATAAAACTACTTCTGTGACTACACAAGAAACTAGAAAAGAAGGAGCAAATGGCCGTTGGTCTTAAACACCTCTTTTAAGGTAATTCGAATCTCTATATAATGCGCGGAGTAATACGTTCAGATTACTTTGATCATGTCATGTGCCAGTATTTGGTTAAGTTTACTTTTGAAATGAAATATCGTCACAAGGACAGAAATAATCTAATCTAAAGTATTCCAGTGACTTCTATTGCGCCGTTATTATATTGTCCAAAACGGTATCCGGACTTTACCCCCGGCCCATTACCCCCTGCCATTACCCCCTGCCATTACCCCCCGACCATTACCCCCCGTAGGACATTACCCCCCCGCCATTACCCCCCGTATGTGTACATTTGATTGAGCTGCAAATCTCAGATTTCGCGCGGAACTAGTGTTAATTAATTGGCACTTAGCGCCTATTGACACTCTCAGATTTCCCGCGGAACTAGTGTTAATTAATTGGCACTTAGCGCCTATTGACACTCTCAGATTTCCCGCGGAACTAGTGTTAATTAATTGGCACTTAGCGCCTATTGACACTTAGAACCAGTAATATAATTATTATATATATTATTATATAATAATTATTGTAATTAATCAATAACAATATTATTATAAAATTATATAATATTAATATATATTATTATTAATATAATTATATAAATACCTATGTACATGTGTATATATTATATTATATATATATAATTTAATAATTATATATTATATAATAATAATATAATTATAACAATTAATATAATATATTAATATTATATATTATACATATAATTATAATAAATAATTAATATATTTATTAGTGATATTAATTATTATTACATATTATTTATTATTTTAATAATTATATTACTATATTAATTAATAAATATTATTATAATTCATTATATTATAGTTATAATTAATAATTATAATTAACAATTATTTTTATTATTTATAATATTATATATTAATAGACCCGTCCAAAACATAGTCGTAAGTTGATCGTCGCTTCGAGTAAAATCTTAATTAAAACTTCATTATCACTGGAGAATCGAGGTCGAAATCACGAACTATAATTATATTGTCACCAGGATATTAATATAATTATAACTCCTATCTCGAATGAATCCATTGGCTGAAAATTCCAAAACGCATTCAGTTCCAACGTCTTTCGTTACCGGTAGGGCGGACGAAGCCCCTCGGATGACGTCATATAGCGGAAGCCAGATGGCTTCCATCTTGCAAGTAGACTTTGTAGGAGCGCTTCGTACGGAGTAGATCGAATAAATACGCGAAATGGCCGAAATAGAAACAAAATTTAAGTCTAAACGTTGTACAAAAAAATTGTGTTACAGTTGGATGCATTAATGTGGCAAATCTAGAATCAAGAATGGCAGGAATAACTCTCCATGCGTGAGTATTAGCAGGTTTAATTGCATACCGTACTTGGCCTTCCGTGGAGGTAAATAACACAAGTTCGTGTGTTATATAGGGCAAAATGCATCCCACATCCCCATTTTGTGGGTGCTCTTGTCCATTCATTAATCTCTTGAGACTGCAGACCGACATATCTCAAGGTTGTGGACTCAAGGCTGTGTGTCCCAGGACTTGCCGATTCTTCCCAGCGAACGTTGGTACCGCTGCAGCTAGGTTTGCAAATGGTGAGATTTCGAGGAAATGCGCAGTTTGTGAAAGCTGTCTGCGAGACAGATTTTTTAACCACAATTGCTGTTATTCCCTAAACATGTTTTACATTAGGTAATTTAAATCTTGATGCAAGGCTACAAGAATATTTTGTTTGAAGGGTGTACTAATAGGTAGGTCAGATTTTGTGATGAATTTTGTTTACAATATTCAGAGCTATGCCAAGTGTAAATCCTGTTTATCAATTAATCTAAAACAGTTGAAATTGTGTTTTGCTGTAAAATTATTATATGGTAAACTGCTAATAGTTTGAAGATATTTCTTTTTCAGATTTCCGATGTCAAATCCAGATCGTGTCAAAGTCTGGGAACATGGAATGCAGAGTAGAATTCAAAGCCACTAAATGACCTCGTGTATGTTGTCAACAGTTTACACCAGATTGCTTTAACCGCAGTGGTCAGACAGGTTGAGTGATGGAAGGTAGGCCTACGTCTTACAAATGTTTCATTACTATGTGATTACTTTATTTTTGCCAACCATGCCAGCTTCACTAGCTTTGTTGACCTATCCACAATGTCCATGTAAGTAAGTAAGTATAATTTTTATTAACCAATTGCTAATCACACTATGCTGTACAGACAACTAACAAGATATACATGGGTGTGTAGGTAAGGGTGATTCACGTCACCATGGGGAAAAAATTATTTTTCCTGATTGATCGACATAGTAGATAATTTTGTTCCTTTGGTCTTTCTGAACAATACAGCAAAATTTTACTGTAATCTATGAATGTTTACTGGTTGCTCAATGCCCTTGAATCTCAGATAGGGGTCTATATGAAGAAAGCAATGCAATTGCCATTTACGAGACACTGGAATGCAAAAATCCTAATTAGATTGGGCATCAATCCTGTAGGTAAGAATTATGTACATAGTCATAAGCCATACATAAACAATTAATTCTTACTTTGTTGTATATTATTATGAAGCCTTTTGAATTTTAATATTTATTCTGAGCTGTGACGTCATTGTTAAAAAGTAGCAATAATTTCACATTTTTATATGAAAAAGTACAAATGCATAGTTTTTAGCTGTATAGACATTGTTTTAGACAGTGTGAGAAAGATAATTAAAGGCACTTTATTCTGAAATTGAAGTTGTTTAAATTTTCATTTCATAAAATGTCATTTTTGTACATTTTTTTGAAGTATAATTAACAAGATAATGAAAACTGGCTTTCAGTAGTTTATTTGTTTATGCTTCATTCTTACAGGCCTAACTGCAACAGAATATAAATAATGGCTTTATTTACTGCATTATTAACTGCAACAGAATATAAAGCTTTATTTACTGCATTACAGCTAGCAGTGTAAAATGGAAGAAAACTTTTGCACTTCTGTGACAAGGTTGAAGACAGAAATCTGATTAATAATTAACCAGATTTCTCCATTATTGGGAAATCAGAAGCAACCCTTCCTATTAATGTGTTGCCTACAGGAGGCTACACACTATAGACCTTTTTCCTTTTTTATAATCACAAGGTTTTGAAGAAGACTGTGTCAGAGAGTTTGAATGCCATGACTATCAAGTTAATCTGAATTTTGGTCAAGGCTAGAATTCTTACAGCATTTCAGTTGAATATAGTGTAAAAGTGAAGGGTCTAATGGAGGAGTTTAATTTGATAAAGAAAAGCAAAAACAAGGACTCTGAGTCACAGAAAAAGCGAGAAGCATAATTATGTTGAAAAAGCATATGTTGAAAAGTGCATTTCATTTTTGATATTGCCAACTGATGTCGACAAGGGTCTTAGTAAGAAGGATGCAAGAGTTGCAGAACACAAGATGAGACTTGAAGCCAGGTAGAAACATGAAATGCTAAGAAAATCAGTCGAAGCCTGTGGTTCAAGTAACCGGGCAACTAGAGATTGCAAGAGCAGCAACCTGAATGATGACGAAGAGGATTATGATGATGGCGATGTCGATGGAAAACTAGAATTTGACTATGAAGTCAAGATCCCTTTGTACTACAAAAACAGTTGAATACCCTCCTGAAGGTTTACAAGAAGATACAGCAGACAAGAAACCTTGCATTGTTCAAAGAAGAATCTGCATTGGATCACATAAACTTGTCCCTATCTTGGTAGCTGCCATCTCTTAAGCAAACTGTTAAAATGAGGACGAAGGCCCGTTGTAATTTTCAACTGTTCATTGCAAGCAATCACTTGACATCACGACTAGATATATTCCAAGAGACAATTACAAGGAAGTGATGAAATTGTGTAATTTTAGGAGAGATGTGATGGGATGCATCGTTTCAGACAACCAGGTGCATTTGGCCACATGGATGACAAAGGTCATCTATTGTTCGGAGACCAATCTTTTTAGAGATCAATCTCAATTGAAAGCCTCTGAGAGATGTCACTGCATTCTGTTTATTTGCAAATCATAATTTTTATAAATGTGAGAGCATGGATAGCTGGTCAGGTGGCATCTGACACGCCAGTTAACGACTTGCAGTTGAACAAGCAGATCAGGCAGTGGAGGATTGCTAATGAATAATTCTACAATAAAAGTCTACCAGTATTGTAGAATTTTTTAGTCAATAATATGTTGTGAATGAATATCTGTTTTTTCATTGCTACTATGAGTTACTAATCAATCTATGATTCTTGCTATTCAACTTTATTATGTGTGATCTATCATATGGCTATCGCCTTAATTTGTAACCTGAATACGACTGTATGGAAACCTTTAGGCTCATTGAGCAACCTCTAAAATGCATTTGATCTTGAAAATTTTTATACAGAATTTATTCTGTACACAAAAGGAACAAAATTAGCAACTATGCTCATTAACTTTCCCAAAAAATTTATTTTGAATCACCCTAGTAGGTAAGGTGGGAGATGTTTCATTCTAGATTGATGTATGATTAGTTCATAAGTCGTTACTTGGTTTAGTTTGAAGTTGCATGTAGAAGCCTACCGGGAGACATGGTCCAGTTCAGCACCTACGATGGCACTGTTCGAAGATAGAATAAGTAAAATAATGACTGTGATAAATATTAAAATGTTTTATGGAACTTTGACCCTGATCACTCTGCGAAGATGTTTTATCACCCACCATCACTGCAGGCCATGTTAGGTTGCCATGTATAGACCAGAGTGACCCAAAAACAAAAGAAATACATCTTTGAAGTACATTTAGCCATGACAAACACTTCATGAACAAAATCTGTTCAGTTTCATTGTCCAGAGTATCTTACAATTCCGATATTCAGATTATATTCTTTGATACTTGCAGGTATTATTCCAACCATCTTCAGTTTATCTGCCGAAGCACTCTGAACCACGCAGAGCTCCAAAAGACAGATCTTACGCTGTCCTACCAATCTACCGTTGCTGAATTAGGCCTACATCTCACAGAACCAGCATCAACAGTTACAGCCGCTCATCTCGGGACAATGCAGATCATCCATATTTCATGCCGACCCCTCGAATGCTAAAGAGACGTCTGGTTGAAGTTCATCAGAGACTGGAAGCCATGCAAAAGCGTCCGTACAGTAGCCAGCAAAAATGCCGCAGATTACTTGTGAAGTTTAATTCAATGAAACTCAGCGAGAGACATGAAAACCTCAGTGCCAATGAAATTTGACAAACTGTTGCAAATTAACTGTCCATTGGCAAGTTTGAGTCCCGTCCCATCAAATACTAGACTGCATGAAGCAGAAATGGTCTCCAAACCCCCTCATTTTGCAAGCTTATCGGTGCTTTGTACCCCTTTGCAAAAGATTCCTACTGTTTAAACTAGCAAAAAGTTGATCAGTAATCCTTATAGAAATTAACTGTTGCTGAGGAGTTTTGAAATATCAGAAGTTGCAGGGTCTTGTCACAATTGCATCAGCAACAAAAACTTAGGGTTTGGGCGGCAAGTTTTACATTTCATTTTTTGTCTCTTCCACTGAGTATGGCACTTGTGAAGTTTATTTGCAGCTCTCAAACCCTTGTTACTCTGCAACTCTCACAACTCCCTTAGGTAGTTCCAATTAATTTCATTGCCAGTTGGAGTCAGTTATGATGCTCTTCTCTACCAAAGTGTTTTTTATCAGCTTTAACATTATGACACGCATCAAGAAACACTGGAACGCTTTTAGTGGAATCACAAGGATGCAGAAAGTATGATTTCACATTTTCTATCGAAGGCCAAAAACAGTTCATCGTTGAACCCAGGGTTCCCATTAAATGCACTTGTACCAAGAACTGATGGTCTGTGGGTGTGGCAAGAATTTTGTTAAACGTTTGTCAAACATAATCGTAAGCTTTAGATGATTAAAATTGTAAAGCAAGAGCAAATGCACGAAGTTCAAGAGGATATTATAACCTAACAGCTTCCCAAGAAACTTTCTTCAAACGGCTCATAACCAAATCTGATGCCGGCCCAGAAACGATGCACAAAGGTTTTCAGCTACCTGTTGTTATAAAAGTTTTGTTTATTTTCAGATCATGAAAAGCAGCTAGACTTTGAACAATCACTAGGTTACTCTGATCAGGTCCATCCATTGCCTCAAACTACATAAAAATAAGGCTGCATCACCAGTGCAAAACTTACACTAGATAATATTGTACAAGGGAAAACTGTTGTTCTGTTGTGTAATAAGATGGTTGGGTTTAACTGTTGTTCTGTTGTGTAATCAGTGTGATTTTCCTTACAGATTTTATTTTAGTTATAGTTATAGTTATAGTTAATGATTTTTTATTTTAGTTATAGTTATAGTTATAGTTAGTATTATTTTTTAGTTATAGTTATAGTTATAGTTAATGGATTTTTATTTTAGTTAATTTTAGTTACTACTTAGTTACAATAATTAAGTCTATAAGCAAAATTGTGCGTATTAATACGCTGTTTCACAATTTACTCAGAGCTATGAAAACCTTTGAAGCATGGGTACAGTCAGCTTCATGAATACACGAGTTTCCAAAGTAACTGACAAATTTCACAATAAAAATTTCGCATTTTTTCGTTCTCATTTATGTCGAATCGTCCATATTGCACTTCCTATTTTTATTTTTGTATTAACGAAAATAAAGATGAATTTTCGTTAGTGTTATTTTCGTTATAGTTATAGTTAATGATATTTTTAGTTATAGTTAAAGTTATCGTTAACGAAGTCATTTTATTTTCGTTAACGAACATTTAGATTATCGTTATCGTTAACTGAAAATCTGTTGTGTAATAAGATGGTTGGGTTTAAAGGACAGTTGTTAGCTGGTCCTATGTTTTGTAATTGAAAAAAGCTTAAAGATATATACTTTACTGCTGCTTTATTATTGTACATTGCATTCATAAAAGCTATTGAAGTTACAGTGTGTTTTACTTTAGGTTAGTGTGATGATGATGGTGGTGGTGAACTGGTGGTGGAAGGTACTGTGGTGATGGTGGTGATGGAAGTTACTGTGACTCTGATGATGGTAATTGTGGTGGTGGAAGTTACTGTGATGATGGTGGTAGAAGTTACTGTGACTCTGATGATGGTAATGGTGGTGATGGAAGTTACTGTGATGATGGTGGTAGAAGTTACTGTGACTCTGATGATGGTAATGGTGGTGATGGAAGTTACTGTGACTCTGAGGCAGGCACGTAGAGACTTAAATTCAAGAGTAGGCAACTTATCAGACCATTGGCAAAATCCTGGTCATTGGGGTCATTAGTCAATAAAAGTTCCAGTATATAAAAAAGCAAGAGGAGGCAACTGCCTCCTCGTGCCTCAATGTAGCTACGCCTATGCTCTGAGGATGGTAATGGTGGACGTTGCTGTGACTCCCGAGGGTGATGATTTTGATGGTGATTGTGGAAGAGTAGTCCAGGTAGTTTTGAACTAGTATAAATTGACCAAATTAACAACGCATAGCCAGAAACTATAATGAAGACATGCCAACGTTAAGCCAACGTGAGGCGTAATTATTTATAAATCTGCCAATGTTACGAAAACATCAATAGCGTCATATCCAAATGATTTATAAATAATGATGAACCCATTAAATGGGCCAGAGGCAAAGATTAAAACGATAAAATTTATTAATTTGGTCAATTTCTACATCCCACAGTCTATAGTAAATGCACTGTTTACATCCGACGTGTCTACCAAAATGGCGTTGGGTGCGCCGCTACCGTCTGCGTCAAAGGCCGTAAGCCCAATACACGGCAGCACTTTCTCTAGTTCTTCTATTACCTCGTTGGGGCGGACATGCTTTGTAGGCTGCTATTAGCGCCGTGTATTGCAGGCTGTCTGTTCTGTTAGTAGTTAAGATTTATGTCTTCTGTCATTTTGTGTTCTTGTGAATTGTTTCAATTGCATAACATGTAAATGTACAGCGCAGTGCGTTTGTCAGGCTCTTCAATAAAGAAAAGATCATTATCATTATTATCTGTTACATCCCGGCAACGCTCCTATCCGACGTATCATCACAAAATCTCTACCATTCAATAACCCGATCAACCCGTTTATTTGCTTTCCTTATCCTTGTCCGTCCCCAACTAATTACTCATCTATATTATAAGGCTTACTTTGTTTACGTTTTCCTTCCGTTTGTTTGTATGTTTGTTTGTCCGTTTTGAAAGGCTCCGAAACGGAACGCTTTAGCGATTTACAAAATTTTACACAACATTATTACGCCACGGCATGATCAACGCGACTATTTTCAGCTCGCAATTTTATTTAAACGTCGATATATGGACATTTTAAATTATTTCCAACTGTTTCAACGAGGCTATCTTATAATAGTATGGCCATTTGTCCACGTAACGCGGCTAAATATGCATGACGTCAACGCTCTGAATACGTCACCGCTCTGATTACGTCAACGCTCTGATTCGCAACCAATAATACGCCTATTATAAGGTTGAGATAACCCGTGTAGTACACGGGAAAAGCAACTATGTTCACCTCTAAATATCGTTTCCATTCAGATATATGGACATTTTTTAAATATTTGAAGCCCATCAGCAAATATAATAAGTAAGTAGCCTTTATTTGCAGCCGTTAAAAATTACGCCTGGGCAAAACCCGGGCGAACGCCGGGTAAAAACTGCTAGTCCTGTATAATTCTCTCTATCTGATCCATATACCGCACTGCTCCTCTACTATTGGACGATCTTCCTCCTGAATTTGGAAAATTATCCGATCCTCTACTCATCTAATCGTTCTACTGTAAGGTATTAGCAATTATTTCATGAAATCAAGCTCAATTCCTATGTGTAAAATTTATGAGTTTGAGAGTTAGCGAAATTTTATGTCTGTCATGACCGTTGCAAACGACTCAAGTACCGAGGAATCTGAATTCATCACAATCTTTGGTGTAGATATAGCCTGTAACGGAACAGTTTTAAAGGTGTTCAATTAGACTTTTGTGTTTTACATAGCAGCATCAATAATAATAATAATAATAATAATAATAATAATAATAATAATAATAATAATAATAATAATAATAATAATAATAATAATAATAATAATAATAATAATAATAATAATAATAATAATAATAATAATCTTTTCTTTATTAAGCCCCTGACAAAACGCACTGCGCTGTACATTTACATGTTTATGCAATTGAAACAACAAATGACAGAAGACATAAATCTTAACTACTAACAGAACAGACAGCCTGCAATACACGGCGCTAATAGCAGCCTACAAAGCATATCCGTCCTACGGGACTCGAACTCGGTACCTCTCGCTCTCTACGCCAGTGGTTATCCAATGCGCTATATACTTTAGTTGAAGTTGGATATAAAGCTTTATGACTGGAATTTAGAGAGTATTTGCGTAGAGACTTGACAAGGTGTATCTAAAAACAAGAATTTCTCCGATGGAGAATTTGATCATTTTCTTGACAGACACAGTTCGACCATTCACGAAGAGAGAGAACTTAGGATTTTCTCTGTGAGAGAAAACAAATCGGCGATTTCTCCAAAACAGAAGTTCGGAGATTTCTCTAATAGGGAAATTTAGAGAGCTTTACTTTGATTTTTTTTCTCCTTTCAGATACGATTTGATTAGGGTTCGACCAGATTTCCATCCGCGAATAACGCAAACGTTCCAAGTAACTCAGTTATTTTTCAATAAAATTATAAAATCTCCTATTGGGAAGGAGTTTGTATGATTAAAACTGACCAATCAGTGTCGAAAACGTTTTACAGTACGGTCGAAAGAAATTACGCCCAATTCTTCACGCAAAAATATCCATAATATTCGTTAAATCAGCTAGACATCTATCTGTTTAAGCGGTTTAAGTAGACCTTTTCACTCTCGATGGTCACTGAATTTTTTATACGTATCGAAATATGCATCGTAAAAATCGAGACACAGCGACCAAGACGATCTTCTCTGCTCCCACACACTACTTTGAATCACCTCTTCTCTACTAATCCATCTTAACGACCCGCGAATATTGTTGACTATAAAGCCAAAGTTGGGGCTTTTAAAAGGTGTTTAGTTTGAGCAGTTATTAAATAATTATTAAGATCCCTGCAGTTTTCAACGACATCTTACAACCGAACTTGCACGGAACAGAAATTTAGAGATTCCAAAATGAATGAAATTGTTTGGTTAACAACAGTTTAGCGATATTTCATAGCCATTGAATCCAATAGTTAGGTATTTCTATGAACATTTATCAGCGTAGCACACTTGGTAAATTAATTATACACTGTGTCCACGATAAAGTAGACCCCTAGACTTTGTTAAATATCTTGGTCAATTGTACTACTATAGGTACTAAATTTGGTGCACATGAACTTCAGTCTATTCTATCTAAACCCTGCAAATTTTATTACAATTGATGCAACGGTTACGATTATATACCCTTATGAAATTGGGTGGTTCAGGAACCAAGTTACCAACACGTAAAACGCATCGACAGATGCGTGCGCGGCTGATCATCCTGACTCAGCACCAGTTCTCCGACAGCATTGATATTTGTTTGCGTCCATGGTTTTGTTTGCGTCTCGTGGTTTCCTTGCAACTGATCCGGTTGTGGCAATCTTTTTAACAGCTTGCTGACACCAGCTAGGGACCAATTTTTCATTGGAAATTCTGTAATGAGTCTCCTACGCCATACCCCTTCGTCTCTCTCAACTCCTTGATTAAAATCTTGTCCTCTGCACTGAAAACCATTTCTTTACAACCAACTACTGTTACTGTTACTGTTACTGTTACGTAAAACAGGTCTCGTAGTCTAATTGTTTCCGAAAATGACGCTTATAAACAACAGCCTATCCCTGCGGTAGCCAGAAAAATGACGTAATTCTATGCGTTTTACGTGTTGGTAACTTGGTTCCTGAACCACCCAATTTCATAAGGGTATATAATCGTAACCGTTGCATCAATTGTAATAAAATTTGCAGGGTTTAGATAGAATAGACTGAAGTTCATGTGCACCAAATTTAGTACCTATAGTAGTACAATTGACCAAGATATTTAACAAAGTCTAGGGGTCTACTTTATCGTGGACACAATGTATGTACACGGGATACGGTTCATATATTAAAGTGAGCAAATCCTGTTCGAGATTCAAACTGTGTTAGCTAATTGCTCGTGCAATTTAAAGTGAAATGGTGTCATTGGACCACAGAATAAAAACGTCTGCATCTCTTAATTTCAATTGCGCATGAATTTAAATAATTTATATGGTAAGGTAAAGTATGTATGCCTAATTATGTTATTTTGTAAGCTAAAGGTAATTAGGTTATTATGTATTGTAGGGTAAAGAAATATCGAAGTTCAAATTTTTAGAGTACGTCTAAGATGTCGTTAAATACTAATCAAAGGCTGTTCATTATAAAAAGGCATGATGATGGTCTATGTGATACTTGTAAGGTCAAGGAGACAATCCATCACCTCTTACTTGATTGTAAAAAAGAAGATATTTCAGAGGTATTAAGAAATAAATGTCAATTATATAAACATGAAGTTTCCGTTAAAACCCTTTTGACGGTAAATTTATTTCAGAATGAAGTGTATAGGTTAGTTAAAATAATTAATAAAGGTAAAATTTTGTAAATGGATGTTTTAGTGTTTTTTTTAATGCAACTAGTTTTATATCTTACTCAAATCTGTAAATATTTAATTACTCTTTTACTAATACATTGTTATTATGCAATTACATGTATGTACTGTGTTGCAATGTTGGTTGCAATGCTGGTTACCATATTATTATTATTATTCAACTTTGGTTTTTCAATAATACATATTACATGTGGTGTGGTTTGGTTATTATATCACAGTAGATATTATGTTGCATAATACTGCAGTACTGTGTTGCAATGCAGATTATTGAAATATTCATAAACTACTTCTTATCAACTGTTGATTATTGAATATGTTATGTCAAAATAACAAGAACTGATGTGAGAAAATTTTAAATATTACCTATTGGTAAATGAATTTCTGTTATTACCATATTATTGTTATTCAACTTTGGTTCCTCAATATAAGATATGATTTGGTTTGGTTACTGTATTACAATAGCTACTATGTTGCATAATATTCAGTAATGTGTTATAATAAGAGATCTGTGATTATAATTTTAATGTATTGAAACTATACTTTAAACAATTATAATACATGTATGCTATGTTATTGAATGAACTTTTATTACATGTATAGTATGTTAGATACATGAACAGTTTAAAAGAGTACTTAGTAAATTTTGTATATGGATCAATTGCTGCATAGTTACATAACATTGTTTAATTTGCATGGAATCTTTTGTCAGAATATAGAAATCATAGACAGAATAAGATGAACTACCTTATGTTACAAAAATATTGAATATAGTGAAATTGTAAAGCTCTGTTTGACACATTTGATGGTGTCATACGGATGCTATAAGTTTCTTGTAATCATTGAATTGTATCTTTCCTGTATTGTCGTCAACGGCCTTTGATGTCATAAGACGACGTTAAACGTTGGATTAAATAAATAAATTTTTGATTGGTCTTTTACTAATACATTGTTATTATGCAATTATATACTGTGTTGCAATGTAAAAGAGTACTTTTAACAATTATAATACATGTATGCTTTGTTGGTTAATGGAATTTTTATTATGTGTGTTAGATACATGAACAGTTTAAAAGAGTACTTTAAACAATTATAATACATGTATACTTCTTTGGTTAATGAACATTTTTATTATAGTGTTTTTGTTAGATACATGAACATTTTAAAAGAATACCTTAATAAATTATAATACATGTATGCTTTGTTAGTTAATGAAATTTGTCAGGACATAATAATCACAGACAGTATGAGATGAACTACTTTATGTTGCAAAAATATTGAATATTAGTGAAATTGTAAAGCTCCGTTTGACACCTTTAATGGTGTCGTTCGGATGCTATAAGTTTCTGGTTCTGATTGTATTGTATATTTTCCGTATTGTCGTCAACGGCCTTTGATGTCATAAGACGACGTTAAACTGTGGTTAAATAAATAATACAATCATATTATAGTTTGTGGAGCCTGGTTGCTCGTCAACATTTTTTCGGAACAGGTCGATTGTTTGAACTACAAATATTCACGAATTACGAACTCCATTACGAAATTTTATACGAACTTTTAAGTCGTCAAAGATTGCAGTTTTCATAAAAAAAAATTAATCCCAGTTATATTGAACATAACATCATTAAACAATGCGAGGAAAGGAATTCAAAAGCCCTCTAAACACTTCTTCTGTGTCATGAATTCGAGTTTCTCACCTTTAAAATCCATTTTCGCTGGCGAGGAACCAAAGGTACCAGAAAAGCGACGTCAGTCCTAGTCAACTGCTGGGGCCCGTGGCGCTTTGGATAACAGCTGGCACAGAGACCGAGAGGTACCGAGTTCGAGCCCCCGTTGGGCGGATTTGCTTTGTAGGCTGCTATTAGCGCCGTTGTATTACATGGCTGTCTGTTCTGTTAGTAGTTAAGATTTCAATTGCATAACATGTAAATGTACAGCGCAGTGCGTTTGTCAGGCGCTTAATAAAGAAAAAGATTATTATTATTATTATTATTATTATTATTATTATTATTATTATTATTATGAAACTACGTCAGTGACCGCCACTGTCACGAAGGAGCAACGGAGCGTTCATTTTAAACACCTCTTTAAAGGTCATTCAAATCCGTATATAAAGCGCGGTATATATCGCGCGTCCAATACATGATTCCCTGGAAAACGAAGATCTCAGTCGCTAGAGGGCCGGCCGGGGCAGATGTACAATGGACCGAGCTACTCCGTCCCTACCTGCTCCATTGCGACGAATACCAAAAGTTTGGTGAGGAAGGATTTTCTGAAGGTGGTCTCTTCTCGTGGACTCGAAGGTCAGCGGTCTCGTACTGATTTCAACGAAGGTAAACTTCGACAACTTACACACCCGAAAAAGAAGATTAAAACGAGTATTTATTCAAACCCCGTCTTCGATAGCAATGATGTCACTGATGCCAATGATGTCACTGATGTTAACGCTCAACAAAATGTTACTAAGGTTAACTCAACTAAACCTGTAACACAATCTCATGTAAGTGAAACTGTTGATGTCACTGATGTTAACACTCAACAGAATGTTACTAAGGTTAACTCAGCTAAGCATGTAATACAATCTCATGTAAATAAAACTGTTGATGTCACTGATGTAAATAATGTAAAATTGGCTAGGCCTGTAACACAATCTCAGGCTAAGCATGTAACACAATCTCATGTAAGTAAAACTGTTGATGTCACTGATGTTAACGCTCAACAAAATGTTACTAAGGTTAACCCAACTAAACATGTAACACAATCTCATGTAAGTAAAACTGTTGATGTCACTGATGTTAACGCTCAACAAAATATTACTAAGGTTAACTCAACTAAACCTGTAACACAATCTCATGTCAGTAAAACTGTTGATGTCACTGATGTTAACGCTAAACCTGTAACACAATCTCATGTAAGTGAAACTGTTGATGTTAACGCTCAACAGAATGTTACTAAGGTTAACTCAACTAAACCTGTATTAGTTGGAAATTCAGACGTATCACAGTCAAATGAGGCAAATACAAGAAAAATGTATCATTGTGAAGTAAAGCAATCATTTGCACAAGCTAGCATAGTTCATGATGTAACAAATCGGAAAAATGTTACTGTAAAACATAATCAATCTCGCCCTACGATGACAGATCAACAACGAGAAATAAACTCCAGAACAGTTTTTGTAGCTGGTGAGCGAGATCAATTGATTAAGCTTTACAAACATAAACCTCGTCTTCTAAATAAGGAGATAATTGAACAGGCTGGTGGTCAAATTGATAAAGTTTATCTTACCAAAAATGGTACCCTTAGAATAATAGCATGCACTAATGCACAAAAAGATAAACTAATGAAATTGAACCATCTTGATAATAAACCAGTCAAAGTAAGCCTACCATATAATTTAACTAGAGTGAAACCTAATTCAAGCAAATCAGTGCCACCAAATCAGCAGAAAGTTAATTACTTGGTTAAAGGAGTTATTTATGGATTGCTGGAAGACCAACACAATTTAAATGAAATAGCTAAAGATATCGGTGCTTCTCAAATGTATGCGTTAGGGAACTATGAAACGAGCAATGCTACAGTGGTAGCTTTTAATAAAGACACCATTCTTCCATCAACGATTGAATTTGACAATCGAAAATTCAAAGTTCATTTGTTTATTCCCAAACCAAAACGCTGTGATAAATGTCAGAAATTTGGACATTTGACATTCCAATGTTCAAAAGAGACCATTTGTAGCTATTGCAGTGGTCGTCATGAATTTAAAGAATGTAACTCAATTACTCAGAAATGTGCTAATTGTGGACAGGCTCATAGCGCTGCGTTTAGAGGATGTCCTCAATATATCGAACTGCAAAAAGCATTAAAGATAAGAGCAGAAGAAAATATAACACTAAATGAAGCCATTCAAAAGGTTAAAATAAATCAGCAATTTGACAAAATGCATAAAGATCTTATTGTAAATTTAAATCAAGGAACTAACTGCCCTACAGTTAATAATGTAAACATTCAAACTTATGCTGATAAACTGAAATCCAGTAATGTTAATCAGTTATGGCCCTCCCTTGCATCATCATCAACAGTGCAAATCAGACATAATGATCATTTAGAATCAGAAATCGCAATGGAAGACTCCCATACATCGTCATCAACTGTAACAATCAAACATAACGATCATTTAGAACCAGAAATCCCAATGGAAGACTCCACTTCACAAAATGTAATTGAAGCTTTCCTGAATTTTAATGATAAGAAATACTATGCAAGTAACAAGAATAATGTGGACAATAATGATCCAATTATTTCTAGAAATAAGAGATTTGTACTTGGCATTTTAGCAACAATAGATAATTGTAAAACAAAAGAACAGGCTAAAATGATCATTTGCCAAGCTGCTTCACAACTTATGTTTGAAAATGAGGTCCAATTCAATTGTAATTGTTAGGTATGCTTCACTCAAATAATAAATATAAATAATCATGACCTTTTTCTAAATGGCACTTACAGTCCTTCAGTGGAATGCCAATGGTTTAAGGGGTCATAAGGACCAACTAAAGAATTTCTTAGTTAATGTGCCCAGTCCGCCGGATGTGGTGTGCATAGAGGAAACCCTTTTAAAACCTAAAAGAAATCCACCAAAAATAGATGGTTATAATGTGGTCCGTAAAGACTGTACAACTAATACAAAGGGTGGCCTTGTCATTTATATAAAAGTAGGAATAAATTTCACTTTACTAGATATAGAAGATAATCCGAATATTGAAATTCAAGGAATTGAAATTAAAACCAGTAATGGTCACTTAAAAATTTTTAATACATATATATCACCTTCACATCAATTGGTTAAAGAGGAAATTGAACATCTTTTCATAAATAAAAGAACAATTATAGTAGGTGATTTGAATGCGCATAATAAACTTTGGGGATGCTCATATACGAAAATAAGAGGAAGATTATTAGAAGAAATATTAGTTGAAAAGAATATGGTTGTCCTTAATACAGGGCAGGCCACTTATATTACTTCTAACATGCTAAATAATAACTCAGTTATAGATCTAAGTATATGCTCACAAGATGTAGCATTAAATACTAGACATACTGTTACTAAGTATAATATGGGATCTGACCATTTTGCATCCATTACTTTTGTTAACGAGGAAAGCATAATAGAAAATAACTTAAGTATGCAATTATGGAAATTAAATAAAGCTAATTGGAAAAATTATAAAGATTCTAGCAATTTAACATTAACTAATGAAGTCCTAATGAAAACAAATATAGATGATAAATATAATGATATATTAGAATGCATAAATACCTTAGCTAATCAATCAATACCTCTTAAAAAACAAAATCTAAGAAAGAATGAAAAGCGTAAGAAATTTAAACCTCTACCATATTGGAATGATAAATGTAATGAAGCTGTGTATAAAAGAAATCAATGTAGAAACAAAATGAAAAAAACCAAAGAACTTAATGATTATATGGAATACAAAAAGCAAGAAGCTATAGTTAGAAGAACCCTTAAGGTAGAAGCAAAATCTAGTTGGCAGGATTATTGCTCTACGCTTACTAATCAAACGAAGTTAGGATCAGTATGGAGCATGGCTAGAAAAATGAATGGAGTAGCAGCTTACGCATCAATTCCTACTCTTAATGATAATGGATTATTAGCTGAGTCAAACATAGATAAAGCAAATATACTAGCTCATACTTACGAAAAAACTAGTAACTCTCAAAATTATAATAAAAACTTCTTAAATTATATTACAAGTAATAACATAGATAATAGCCATATTAATAATGAAAATAATCGTAATGAAGAAGTAGAATTAATGAACAAAATTTTTAATCTGAATGAACTAAAACAAGCAATCAAATCGGCAAAAAATAATAAATCACCGGGGGATGATAGGATACCATACGAATTACTGAAACACTTACATAAAAATGCACTAAAAACTCTATTGAGTTTTTATAATGAAGTATGGATTGAGGGAAATATACCAAGTGATTGGAATCATGCCATTATATTGCCTTTACTTAAACCAAATAAGGATGCAACAAAACCAGAATCCTATCGACCAATTTCATTAACAGCGACTTTATGCAAAGTAATGGAGAAAATGGTTGCGAACCGTCTCCAGTGGTATTTAGAAAAAAATGCTATATTTACAAAAAATCAATCTGGATTTCGTAAGTATAAAAGCACAATCGATCAAATTCTTAAACTGCAGGATACAATACTTAAAAAGCTAAAAAATAAGGAACAAGTGTTGGCAGTTTTCATTGATTTTGAACGTGCTTATGACATGTTACATGTACCTACACTTTTACAAAAACTAAAAAAATTAGGAATAGTGGGAAACGTAGCAAATTGGGTCAAAAGTTTTTTATTTAACAGAACATTTCAAGTAAAGGTTGGAACTGAATTATCCGATAAACTAGTACAACAAAATGGGACTCCGCAAGGTTCAGTAATTTCTCCCCTATTGTTCCTAATAATGATTAATGATATTCCATCAGGCCCAGAAGGTGTTAATATGTCACTCTTTGCAGATGATAGTGCAGTTTACATAGGACATAGAAAAACTAAAACTTTAATTAAAAAAATCCAACAATCAATTGATGAAATAAATAACTGGTGTAATAAAAATGGGTTTAAAATATCAATAGCTAAAACTGTAGGAGTTCTATTTACTAATAAAAATCAATTACCAATAATAAACATTAAAATTGATCAAGAATTGATAAAAATGGAAAATAAAGCTAAATTTCTAGGAATGATATTTGATAAGAAATTAAGTTGGAAGCCCCACATAGAATATATAATAGAAAAATGCAAAAAAAGATTGAATCTCATGAGAGCGGTTTCAGGTTATTACTGGGGAGCTTCTAAAAAATCTTTATTAGCAATATATAAAGCATTAATACGTTCAATATTAGATTATGGAGATGTGGCCTATTCTTCGGCTAGTCAATCGCTGTTAAATAAATTATGTACAATTCAAACTGAAGCCCTAAGATTATGTTGTGGAGCCCCAAAGAACACAGCAGCTTTAACACTACAAAACGAATGTGGGGAATTCCCCCTCCATATGAGAAGACTGTATAATTCCAATAAAATGGGAATTAAAATATTAGGAAATAAGAATCATCCATGTCAAATGAATTTCCAACCACATTGGACAGATGTCAGTAAAACACCACAAAACAAGAATCATTCTATACACTACAGAACAAATGAATTCATATCATCTCTTGATACATCTTTTATTGGACCCTGTTTTCCCCAAATTCCCCCTTGGACTAATAACAAAATAGATATAGATATCAGTCTCAAAAAGCAGATTAGCAAAAAAAGAGATAACCCTGAACTTCTGAAATTAGTTGCACTTCAAATGATATCAGGATATAAACTAGAAACACTTATTTACACGGATGGGTCAAAGGCAGACGAAGTTGTTACTGCAGCTTTTACAATTCCAAGTATAGATTTAGATAGAAAGTTTAGATTATGTAATGGATCCAGCATCTATGCAGCAGAGTTAACTGCAATAAAAGAAGCAGTAACATGGATACTAAACACTGAGAATAATAAGAACTGCCAATATGTAATATTATC
>JACEVL010000098.1:971466-988966 GCA_020284085.1 Aporrectodea caliginosa
GATTTTTTTTTGGGTTTGGGGCCTGTACCATCGATTTGGTTTTTGGGTATTTCTACGGTTTGCCTTTACTTTCCCTTCCCTTTTTTCCCCCCCTTTTTTACTTTTCTTTGCCTTTTGGGTTTCTCTTTATGGGTTTGCTTTTATTCTGGGTTTGGCTTTTCAACGGTTTGGCTCTTCTTTTGCCTTCCCATTTTGGGCTTATTTTTCGGGGTTGCCCAGTTGTTTGGTACCAACGGTTTGGCTTGTACTTATCGGTTGGTTTATTTGGTTTGTTTTTCCGGGTTTGGGCCCTGTCCCTTATCGTTGGGCCCTAAAAACGGTCCGATAGGTTGGGCCTGATTTCGAAACCGATTGGCTCCCAACCAAGGTCCCCCAACCATGTGGCCCAAAACCGATAGAGTACAGGCCAAACCGATAGACTACAAGCCAAACCGATAGAGTACATGCCAAACAGATAGAGTACAGGCCAAACCGATAGAGTACAAGCCAAACCGATAGAGTACAGGCCAAACCGATAGAGTACAGGCCAAACAGATAGAGTACAGGCCAAACCGATAGAGTACCAGCCAAACCGATAGAGTACAAGCCAAACCGATAGAGTACAAGCTAAACCGATAGAGTACAGGCCAAACCGATAGAGTACAAGCCAAACCGATAGAGTACAAGCCAAACCGATAGAGTACAGCCAAACCGATAGAGTACAAGCCAAACCGATAGAGTACAGGCCAAACCGATAGATAGAGTACAGGCCAAACCGATAGAGTACAGGCCAAACTGATAGAGTACAGGCCAAACCGATAGAGTACAGGCCAAACCGATAGAGTACAGGCCAAACCGATAGAGTACAGGCCAAACCGATAGAGTACAGGCCAAACCGATAGAGTACAGGCCAAACCGATAGAGTACAGGCCAAACCGATAGAGTACAGGCCAAACCGATAGAGTACAGGCCAAACCGATAGAGTACAGGCCAAACCGATAGAGTACAAGCCAAACCGATAGATAGAGTACAGTACAGGCCAAACCGATAGAGTACAGGCCAAACCGATAGAGTACAAGCCAAACCGATAGAGTACAGGCCAAACCGATAGAGTACAAAGATAGAGTACAAGCCAAACCGATAGAGTACAGGCCAAACCGATAGAGTACAGGCCAAACCGATAGAGTACAAGCCAAACCGATAGAGTACAGGCCAAACCGATAGAGTACAGGCCAAACCGATAGAGTGCAGGCCAAACTGATAGAGTACAGGCCAAACCGATAGAGTACAGGCCAAACCGATAGAGTACAAGCCAAACCGATAGAGTACAGGCCAAACCGATAGAGTACAGGCCAAACCGATAGAGTACAAGCCAAACCGATAGAGTACAGGCCAAACCGATAGAGTACAGGCCAAACCGATAGAGTACAGGCCAAACCGATAGAGTACAGGCCAAACCGATAGAGTACAGGCCCAAGAGTACAGGCCAAACCGATAGAGTACAGGCCAAACCGATAGAGTACAGGCCAAACCGATAGAGTACAGGCCAAACCGATAGAGTACAGGCCAAACCGATAGAGTTGATACAAGCCAAACCGAGAGACTCAGGCCAAACTGATAGAGTACAGGCTAGATAGCGTACGGTGAATCAGGGTGGTAAGTGTAGCTGCTAAGGTGGTTGTCGTTTAGTACGAGAGTTAATTAATTGGAATGTAGATGATCAGTTGAATTGGGGTACGAGTTCTTGAAGAGGAGATACTTTAGTTTCGAGTGAAAAGTCTTGGGGGTGATGGATAGAGGAGCCTGAGGCAGATGACGGTAGGTGTTTGGCGATGGAAGAACCGAAAAAGTGCGGAATTCCGGAGGCAGATCGTTCCAGAGACATGGTGGAGTGTTGGATATTGCTCGGTTGGTGAACTTGAGATGAGTAGTGACCGGAGGTCGAGAAAGAGTGAGAACGGAGGATGATCGGGTAGAGCGGGTTGGCTGGATGGTGAAGAGGTCGCGAAGATATCTGGGCTTGGAGTACTGTGGGGAGTTCTGGGTTAGTGATAGGACTTTGAAGTGAATTCGCTCTGGGATTTTTAACCAATTAAGTGATTTGAGGATGGGAGTGATGTGATGATGCTTGGGCGTTCTGGTGACGGCTCTGGCTGTATATGTTTTTGTCTGCGCTGATTCTAATCAATTGAACTCCGTGACTGTTTGCACTCTGACTGTGCCAGTCCCAAGCCTGGATAAAGGAGGAGGGCGACGCTGATGATCTTTGTTATCACACAGTGTCGTTAAACTGAAACAACTCCTACTATTCTAATGAACGTGTCTTTGATCATGAAACGAAACGTCGAGGTCAACTAACGTTCACGAGATGTCGCTACTAAATGGAAATTCGGATGCAAATAAAACACCTTTAAAACTAATTCAATTCTGTCTATAATTATACGGTAGACTCGTATATCTAGACTCTAATAAGAGCTGTAATATGCCAAAACTAATCTTTGTCGGCGGCAACGGCCTATGTTGTCATAAGCTGCCGTTAAACTGTGGATCCTATCCTATATCTAGACTCGTATATCTGACAATAGAATAAGAGCTGTAATATGCCAAAACTAATCTTTGTCGGCGGCAACGGCCTATGTTGTCATAAGCTGCCGTTAAACTGTGGACACACACACATATCTGACAATGTGCCTTCGTTAATTCATTATCACAAACACAATAATTATAGCAACTGTAACCATTGATGGACACCATTGATGTATGACTGTATGTCAATGAGTCTGCGGAAACGGGTCAAAGCCCTTCTACTGTATAATCTATACTATCAACCCAATGTTTAACTCTTAATTTCTCTATGTTAAAGATTAAATGGTTGCAAGCATCTTAACTTTAACACGAAGAAATTTAAATTGAATCACTGAGTTGATTGAATAGATCATACAGTTCAGGGTGGTATATAAAGTGGCCAACAGGAGGTTTATCGCATGTCTTACGGACTGATCTTCTTAATATTATAAATCTCATTACGGTTTGGTTTCAGTGTGCCATCTGTTGATGCCTTATGCATTAGACACAGGAGGAATAGAAGTTAGTAATTCATAATAATTATCATAGTAACTGTAACTGTAAATTTCCGTGGAAAGAAATCTCTGGTTGGATAGTAATAACGACGGGACTGGCGCGTCGCCAGGCAGCCAATACATTTCAAAAACTAGCGAACCATCAATACCGTCTGAAGTATGATTTCCGCAGACTCACAGTGTAGCTACTTTCATATCTAACATGACGGCCGTAAAGGACAGTTTCTTTTATGTTGGTCAAGTTTTCATTAGCTTTAGTGGTTTAGAATATTCCAACAAACTGTATGAAACGAGTAATTACAGAAATCTTACTATGTATTTTGCCAAGACGTTGGAATCCATGAAAAAGTATGCGTACACGAAGGGGAGTTTTCAGGCATTTAGGGCTAGTCTAGGGTTAGTGTAACCAATGTGTTTGGTCCAAGTATTACGATTTGCATTGGAAGGTCGACTGGTGGCCCGCTGGTATTCAACATTTGAGGGTCGCTTGGCGGTCTTTTAGAAACAGCATAGTAATAAGTGTTTAGCGACACCTTACGGCTCCAATGTACGTTGAAATTAGACATGTAATAACTTACCAAAACGATCTAAGTACTTGTTTGGATTAGATCTAACTGCTAAAGGTGCTCATCTATATATGTAACAACTGGGAACTTTTAAAAAGGTGTCTAAAGACAAGTTACAAGACTCAACGTCTTTTTGGTTAGTTTCTGTTCAACGACGCTGTGTCACAACAAAAATGATTTACGTCGCGCCCCTCCTTTATCCAGGCTTTGGACGGGCACTACCAGAGTAAGGGCGGTGACGGAGTTGTGCTGTTTATCGTCGTAAACACTGTCTAAATTTTAACAATCCATGTAAGAATTGTTTTAGACAGTGAAGAGGCTGGACGTCCAATGAATCAAATGCAATATTTCTCACTGCTATTATGCTGCACGTATGTCAGCAAAATTAATAAGAAACAAGGAAAACCGTCCCAATTGGGGTCCTTCAGAGGGGAGGTTTCAGCCGTTTAGGGTTAGTCTTAGGGTTAGTGAAGCCAATGCTTTGGTCCAAGCATTCCGCTTTGAAAAGTCATTCTGTATTGGTATGCCGCCAGGCCATCTCTAGTATTTGAAATTTGAGGGCTGCTCAGAGGTCCGCTAGTCATGAGGCTAATGATGATGATGATGATGATGATGATGATGATGATGATGATGATGATGATGATGATGATGATGATGATGATGATGATGATGATGATGATGATGATGATGATGATGATGATGATGATGATGATGATGATGATGATGATGATCATGATGATCATGATGATCATGATGATCATGATGATCATGATCATGATCATGATGATGATGATGATGATGATCATGATGATGATGATAACGATGATCATGATGATTACAATAATAATTATATTATGTCTAAATGTCCTTGTTTGTGTCTGTCTGTTTGTCTCCTAAAACTGATCCGATGGCCAAACTCAAAAAATGCTCCGCAGCTAATCTTGCGCCAAAAAATCGATGCCATCAATATATGACTCTGCGCATGCTTGCCTAAAACGGAAATGGCCAGATTAAAAGTGTGATTGAGTTGTACGATTGCTCAAGCTCTGCAGAAAGGACTGTCGTAAGTGTAAAAGTCTGGAAACCCTTCTCATGAGAGCATTGTGCAGATGAATACATGTATCTATGTATCAGGGCACTTAACATAGCGCATTTTTTAGTACCTCACAAATGAACTGGTTTAACATAATTATCACATTAGAAGCTCTAATCAATCGACAACCGTGTCTTCTTCCCATTGGTTTTCTGCCGGAATTACCTTTCGCTCTGATACGAACAACGTCTTTGCTTTGTAACGACCATCCACCTATGAGCATTACGAAAGTGCCGCTACATAAATTCTTCGATTATTATTATTATTTGCTAAAATAGTCTTACATCCTCAGAACTTGGGCTTAATCTTGCACGGGCAGAGACAAACCTGTATTTGAGTGAGTCCTCAGTTTAACGGCAGCTTATGACAACATAGGCCGTTTCCGCCGACAAAGATTAGTTTTGGCATATTACAGCTCTTTCACCAGGTAACCTGTATTTCAGAATGAAATAAGATTTAAATAAACTTGGACTGTGCGATATAAAGGTGTCTAAATGAAGCCTAGATTAACTGTTTGGTGTTTTTGTTTGAATAAATGCGTTTGAAATGAAATGCCTAAGACAGATTCTGAGAGTATCATGGATAGAAAAAAGAACAAATGAGTGGGTGTTAGAGAAAACAGGAACGGAAAGAAACCTACTTGATCAGATTAAAAGAAGGAAACTTACATACTTTGGACATTTGATGAGGGAACAGGGAAACTGCCTGGAAAAGGATATCATACAGAGAACTGTACCAGGAGCAAGGACGCAGGGAAGACCGAGAATGGGGTGGCTTAACAACATAAGCACGTGGATGAATATGCCTTTTCATCGATTGTTGACAGAGACGGAAGATAGAAAAAGGTGGAGAAGACTTGTCCATGGAGCGACCAACCCTCGGATCGAGGATGTTTGAAGACAAGACAAGACAAGTTTGTCTATTTTGCGGTTACAGGACCGTTAACGTTGATCTTACATTACTTGAACGCCATCAGTTGTTTTAACTCTATTGCAGGTCTTGACCATGCCATAACATTACATACCATACCTTAGCATGTCTGGTCTTACCTTGCATTACCTCACATTCGTAAATTTATTAAGACACCTCATTAATTTCAACTCACGTTATCTCACCTCCTGTTCCCTTAGCATACCTTTCTAACATCGACTTAATAACAGCAGTAACTCTTACCTTTATGTAAATAAAACTAGTTAATGTGATGTAACAGTTTTCTCATAAACAAATAACGAGTTTTATTTTGTTATAATATTTTATTTGACGTAAATACACTTAAAACACATCGATATTTTACAGTTTTGATGACTAGATTTTCACTCATGCACTTAATAACTCCTTAATAATAACCGTCAACACTTAAAAAGGGTGTTTAAGCGCTGCGTGGGCGCCACATTTACACCTAATACATACAATTTAATGCACAATTAACAAACGTCGACTGTTCAACATTAATTAGGGCTATGTTAAGACGTCTCGATTACAATAAGAATTACAACATCTATCTGGCGGACTGTACAAATATTTCGTGAAAGTTAATATGGTAACACCATTCACGATAATGTGGCCAGAATAGCTATTTTAAGGTATTGTGACGTTTTCATTTAAACTTGCGGCCAGATAGTTATGTCAAATTTTTACACACGGCTCTAAAGCTACAAATTATTCTTAGCGCGTGCCAAAATATGTAAGAACTATTTGTACACTTTAACGTATACAATTTTGCATTTTTTATAGTATTTTCAATACCGAATTTGCAAATCCTTTCACACCTTTTTCAGAATATGAACTGTTCCTTAAATTCTCAGGTTTACGAACGAAAAATTTATTAATAAGTATACAAAATGCCGTCGAGGTATTGAGATCATAATTATTACGGAATGCGACAAATTCTATGCAAATAAATATGCTATTGTTAGAGCACAATAATATTATAACGAATCAATATTATTGATTCGTTGGTGGAAGTTAGAGATAAGTTTCTGGCAGCAACTTACAGAGTATTCGCTATAAGACTAGACAACGTATGTCTGCAAGCGACCTGACTATAAGAATATCTCTGCCAAAGAGAATTTAATCGATTTCTCTAGGGGGAAAATTTGGGCATTTCTCTGAGAGAGAAAAAGAAGTTGTTATTTCTCTACGCGGGAAACAAAATTCGGCGAATTTTTTACCCTAACAGAGGTTCGGAGATTTCTCTACGAGAGAAATTCGGCTGATTTCTCTACGAGAGAAATTCGGCTGATTTCTCTAGAAGAAAATTCAGCTATTTCTCCAGGAGCGAAACTCAGAAGATCGCAGACAAGAATATGAAAAGTGTTTTCCTCAAGAGTCTCTTTCACGCAAAAGCTAGAAAAACGCGAATTAAAAACAGCGAATACGCAAAACAAGACGGAAAACTTAGCAGCAGATCTAAAACGACCAAAACTATAAGCAGTACGAAAAAGCCTTGAGCTTCTGTGGCCGTAAATACTAATTAGTTAATTAATTAAAAATACTTATTGAAGTCCAATAACATTCATGTAAAGTTAACAAGCGATGAATGTAATCTTGTAATCGTATTACAGGTTGACATTCGCGTAAATACGTGTAAGACAGTAAGGTCTATCCAACGTAAAATGTAAACGTTGTACATTATTACAAAATCATGTTAAACTGTAAAAAGTTACAAGTTTGTGTAATCCGACTGATGATTACGCAGCCTGGTAATTAAGTAAATAAGTAATCGGTAAAGTAATTGTCATGTTACATTAAATAAAAGAAAGACTAGCACGACAAGGTCTAACATTTAGCGGATCTAGATACTTAAGTATACTTACGAAAGAGTACTTGCTGCTATACAGTACGTTAAGTATGGGAAGTACAATAGATGACGTTAACAGCAAAAGATAATTACAATCTCGGCTTCCGAGGAGGAAGCGGAATTTTTCTCGAAATTCTCTCAAGACATCAAGATTCTCCAATCACACTTCTTCCTCTCTGTGTCTGCTTGCCTGTCTGTGTGCTTGTCTGTCTGTCTGTCTGTCTGTTCATATATATCTCTTGAAAAATTCTACGGAGAAACATTTCTGACATGAAATTCTCAGGAGAAAATGTCCGACGCATTTCTCGAGAGAATTTCACACCGAAATCTCTCAAAACACTATTTTTTCTTTTCTCATTCTCTCGATGTCTCTCCTCTACAATTATTATCTATCTCGGAAGGTTCTGCAGCAAAAAGTTTCAACATCAAATTCTCTCGATCGTCACAAGAAAAGCGTCCATCGTCGATAAGAAAACACAATTCTCTCGAAATATTCTCTCCAGAATAGACAAACTCAATCTCACAAAAATTCTTCACAGTTAACACGAGAACCTCTGAGGAGCCTCTCCTGAAAAGAGGCGCTTCATAAGTCTGTCGTTAAAATCACAATTACAGACAAGAACTCTCGCAAACGGTGCGCATCGCAAAAACAAAATCAAAAACGAAGAAGCAGAAACGAGACTGCAGAACGAGATCTCGCGCCGCCGGTCGCGAGAATCAACCACACCGACGACAACGAAGACGACGACGACGACGATGACGTCACTGACTTCCGCTCTCTCATGATGACGTCACTTCCGCCCTCACGATGACGTCACGTCCGCCGCACCTATGCGTTGGCGGCGTAGTAGTGGTAGGTGGGGTTCTCGTATCCGTTGATCTGAGGGGCCTTCTTCTGGGTTGCACCGGGCCCCGCAGCGGCAGCCCCGTCTGTGGCGGGGGCGGCCCTGCGATCGATCTCCGTGACGCTCTGTCGCCCTGGAGCGCTCGTTACCCGCTTTCGGAGCAGGGCTATGCCGACGATGATCGCTACGAAGACGGCGATGCCACCGACTGCGATGCCAAGAGGGGCTGCGACGTTGAATCCGCTGTCGGCCTTCACAGGTCTCTTCTTTATATAGTTCTACAGCGATGAAAACACACAGAAAAACCGGTAACGATGACGGGGCGACGATAACGGTAATCTAATCTAATAACCTCGGCTATAAAATCAATCAATCAATTAACCCAGAAATCAGCCATCAATCAGTCAATAAACTCATAAATCAATAAATAAATCAATCAACCCATCAATCAATGAATCAATCAATAAATCAATCAACCCATCAATCAATCAATCAATCAATCAATCAATCAATCAATCAATCAATCAATCAATGATGATCAATCAATCAATCAGTCAATCAATCAATCAATCAATCATGTTGCAATCAATCAATCAATCAATCAATCAATCAATCAATCAATCAATCAACGTCAATCAATCAATCAATCAATCAATCAATCAATCAATTAACCCATCAATCAATCAATAAATCAATCAACCCATCTATCAATAATCAATCAATAAATCAATAAATAAATGAATAAATCAACTGACCTCCAGTACAACGAGATCGCTCTTATCAACGTATGCGACGTGTTCCACCGGTTTGACCTCCATGTGGTGATGATGTTTATCGGTCGTCTCCTTTTCCACCAATTCCACCTTTTCCACCTGCTCCGCGACGGAAGTGTGAGGGACGGAGTGAGGACTGGACAGGTGGTGCACGCCGTTGGATGGCTGAGGTTCCTCGGTGGTCGTCGAGGTGGTAGAGGTAACCGACGCCGAACTGGTAAAGACGCCATTCCTGGAACTGGCCGACGAACCTGTTGTCATTACAACCAGATGGCATGGTAACGAGAAGGCATATCTAAGTGAAAGACACTGAAAAGGCGCTATATGAACCTCAACTTACTCTACACTGTAATACAATCATCTACACCACAACTACATTTATCCTACAGCCACTACAATTAATACTACAAGTAGCCTACACTCTAGAGCTCCGTCTCCTACCTAGGAACTCTTCACCTGCATTCTATACCTCTCTGAAAGCTATTCTTTCCGGACGTGGTTGGGCCGGGAGCGCCTCTGAGTAGATATCTTTAAGGGCGCTATATCAAGTTTCTTTGATTGATTGACTGACTACAACTGAATCAGCGACACTATACATTATATCACCGACATTTCAGGTGATAACGGCGCTATATAAAATCTCTTGATTTACACGCATCTATGTAACCATAGTAAATCGTAACCATCAATCCATCCATCCATCAATCCATCCATCCATCCATCCATCCATCCATCCATCCATCTAACCATCCAACCATCCATCTATCCATCCATCCATCTATCTTCATCCATCCATCCATCCAACCATCCATCATTCATCCATCTATCTATCTATCCTTCCATCTATCCATCCATCCATCCAACCATCTATCTATCTATCCATCCTTCCATCTATCCATCCATCCATCCATCCATCCATCCATCCATCCATCCATCCATCCATCCATCCATCCATCCATCCATCCATCCATCCATCCATCCATCCATCCATCCATCCATCCATCCATCCATCCATCCATCCATCCATCCATCCATCCATCCATCCATCCATCCATCCATCCATCCATTCATCCATCCATCCATCCATCCATCCATCCATCCATCCATCCATCCATCCATCCGTCTATATATTTTAACCTTTATTTAACCAACGTTCCATTTTTGGAACATAATTTGTAATGTTAAAAAAATAATTCTGCCTTGGTAAATTTATTATATTTGCACATCAAATGAAAGATCTAAGAATGGAGAATGTAAAACAGTGCTAATTTTCTAATTGACTTTATTTATTTTTGTGCTACAAATGCGTAATTTTGACGAATTTTGTGATTTTTGAAAAAAATCTTTTAGGAAGTTGAAATAAATATTTGTGTCATAATTTTACAGGTGAGACACGTTGTATTTTGTTGATTGATATCTAAAGTCAGTGATAAAAATCAAAATTACTGAAAAAGAAGCAAAACTCTAGAAGAAAAAACCCAGTTTTGAAGCATGTTCCATTTTTGGAACGTTGGTGCACTCTCATTAGTATAATTCCAATATGAGGTGATTGTTTTCCTTGTTCATAATTAGCCAGTATTTACTGTTGGATTGTTGCATGTATCATTAATTTATTTTTAATATTATGTTTCATTTCATTTATTTTTAACCAGGGGCGTAGCCAGGAAAAAATTTGGGGGGGTAAGTTTTCTGGGGTTTCCATTGGAAATGGTCGAAAAAGTTCAGTTTTTTGTATTTCGCATATAATTGCATAGAAAAAATGTCGGCAATTTATTTAGGGTGACCTCACCCCGTAAAACCCCTTATATATGCCCATGTTTTAACACTGATTTTGTAATAATTAGTACTTATTTTAAATTGGAGTTTAAGAAAATAATGCAATAACTAACACAGTTGAGTACCTGATGCACTCTAATAGCAACTGTAATGTCTAAATCCATGCTAGGAGGATGTACTGTCATGCATGCAGCTAACAAGAGATCTCTCCATAATAGTAGAGTGTGCACTATATATATGATCAGTAACACAAATCTTTGCAATTTGGAATTGTTCATTTCAAACTTAGCATTTATGAGTCTGTGGGTGCCTAACTATGGACATCATGGGTTAGAGATGTCTATAAGAGGAAAGCCAATCAGATTTAGTTATAAGATCTGGATGTCTTATTCATGAATAGGATTTTCATCCATATCAAGCAACAGTTTATTGTGGCAGGAGTAGGCGACCCACATAAACCACTTTTGGTGAGAGCGTTGCCATGAATTTTGCCTAACTCATCACAGGAAGCCATATCACATGCTATTATTTGCAATCTTTTTTTTAGATACAGTCTTCTGTCTAAGCTGAGGTCTGGGGCAGCAGTCATTCAGAGGAGCTATCCCAGTTCGACCATCACAGATGGTAGAACTGGAACAGCACCTCTGAATGACAAGAAAATGTTTGCAAAACAAGAAAGAGGTACATTTGAATACACATGTCATGCCAAAATTGTTGTTGTTAGGTAGTCAGATAACAATGTAGTAGCATGTTCCAGCAGTATCAATACTGTAAATCCTGTGAAAAAGTGCTCAAGTCAGAGGGCTGTCATGACTCATTGCGATAGGATCAAGCAATACATTCCTCTCATTAGTCAGGATCATTGTTTTTTTAAATTTTTTGAAGAAAAACACTAACAAAGAATGTGTCAGGTGCCTCAAGATACTTCAAGTGAACTGTTTTGAAAGTTTTCACACCTTTAAATCAACTGGTTTTCAATAAATTATGCATAAGCCAATATTGTATCGTATATTTATGTTGAACTGCCATTACTAAAAAAATGCTAGTGGGAATGACCCAACGTTCCATTTTTGGAACATCCCAAAAAATGACCTTAAATGTCAAATATCACTAAAAGCTTGTCATTTCTGTTTTAATACCATCAATATACAACACATATCTAAGGGCCATCTAAAAATTCCACCTATAAGGCATACTGGGTAAATAAAGGTTAAAGCACTTATTAAAAGCCCAAACTCTTAATCAAAGTCGCTACTGAATAAAGACAAGCGAAACCATGTTGTCATCACAACGATTGTCGTAGCGTTGCCACGGCAACCAAGCGGGACCAGGACTTGCCTCCGTCTGTTGGTGAGGTTTCGACGGATGTGGATGATCCAGCTTCGATCTTCTTCTGCGACTTTTTGCCGGCGTTGGATTGTTCGTTGATCTTCGTCATGATCACCGAAAGACTCTCGTCCAGCGACTGATAGCTGCTCAGGAATTTCTCTACAAGAGAAACTCGGTGTATCGAGAAATGTCTCTACTGGAGAAAATATAGAATTTCTCTGCAGGAGGAAATGGTGAATTTCCCTGCAGGAGAAAATTGGTGATCTGCACGAGATTATTCCGGCATTTAAAATTCCGAGATTGTTTAAGAGTCACTCTACGCAACAGACTTTGGTAGAGATTATTGCTGAATTCCTAATTAAGAATCTGTTTCGATGCGATAATCTCTACGGGAGAAATTCCTTGATTTTCCAGAGAATCGCGAATTAAGGTATCGTTGAATAATTTCTCTGTATGAGACATTCGAAGACTTATAAGAGTTTATTTCTCAAACTGAATTAAGAGATCATTCAACAATTTCTCCACAGTAGAGAAAAATCAGCTCATTCTACCACAGAAAATTCATTTCTCCTATATAATAGCGCCTTCCAAGACCCAGGAGAGTAATTCAACGATTTTTCCCAATAGAAAATTATTTATCCTATAGTGTCTTCCAAGACCCTCCAAATTCCAGAACATACCCAATTTATATACCGCCTCTGCCTGCGAACCCAGTACGTACCAATCTGAGCGCGAATCTTCTTTTCGTACTTGGGCAGCTGGTCAAGCATGTCGATGGCCTGGGTCACTCGCTGGTCAGTGCCGCGCAAGTGGTCAGCGATGTCCGAGCGGATGGACTCTGCCTCGACGGGGTCCGACTCCTGGACGTGCTGGTAGTGGTTGATGGTGTGGATGCGATCCTTCTGCTCAGTCTTGATGTAGTGCATCAGGGACTTGAGGACTCGCGTCGCCTGTTGGGACATACGGGGACAACGAATCTCATCTGATCCTAATCTAATCTAATCTAATCTAATCCAATCCAATCTAGTCTAGTCTAGTCTAGTCTAGTCTAGTCTAGTCTTGTCTAGTCTAGTATAGTCTTGTCTAGTCTAGTCTAGTCTAGTCTAGTCTAGACTCGTGTAGTCTAGTGTAGTGTAGTCTAATGTAGTCTAGTCAATCATCCAAGCCAACAATAAATTTAAAACTAAACATTCTAAACATTTTAGTTAAATCTCTTTCTTATTTTATTTTTGATATCTAACTGTAAGTTACGATGCGGTTTGTCATCTGGTTAGTCAATTAAACGAAAATCATCAAGTCTAGTCTAGTCTAGTCTAGTCTAGTTTAGTCTAGTATAATATAGTCTATTCTATTCAATGCATCAACTGATGGCATTCCAAAAACAAGCCGCAATCAGGTCAATAAGTAAGTAAGTAGCCTATACTTGCATCTAACAAGGGCACATGCATTACAAATATCCAGAAGATCAGTCAGCCCACTGTAAGTATTGAGTTATATCTTACATCTGGTTCCTCGTCTCGCAGGGCCTCCAGGTAGTTGTCCATCGCCTGTCTCTTCTTCTTGTTCAGTTCAGCCTGGACTCTTTGCTGGTGAACCGACGTCAGCTGCTTCTTCTGTTGGCCTCCCTCTCTCTCCAATGACTCATAGGCCTTCTGGAAGCGCTGTTGACAACGACAACAGAACAACGACGTAGTCAAAAACTCACCTGGACTGATGATGATAATGATGATGCTATGATATGAGTAGTGGTGGTGGTGATGATGATGACGACGACGATGATGATGATGATAATAGTGGTGGTAATGATGATAATGATAAAGATGATTATGGTGAAGATGATGCTGGTAGTGATGATGATGAGGACAGTGGTGGTGGTGATGATAATGATGATGATGATAATGGTGAAGACGATGTTGGTAGTGATGATGATTATGATGATGGTGATGGTGACGACGACGACGATAAATGATGATGATGAAAGATGATGATGATGATGATGATGATGATGATGATGATGATGATGATGATAGTGGCGGTGGTGATGATGATGGTGATGATCGATGACTCACAGCCGTCATTTCGCGGTTGAACTTCTCTCCTCCTTTGGCGTCCGTTCTCTTGATCTCCTGAACCCTGTGACGAGCACTTGCCCACTCCTTCATCATCTGAAACAAAGGAACAACGATGCTCATAATCATCTGTTACAGTTTCGTCATCTAATGTCAAACAAGTACCTGATCTACCCTAACCGAATATCGCTGATTTTAATCTTAATGCGATCTAATCCGTGGCAATTTTAACCAGTTCTGTCTCATTCTAATTTTCTAATATTATCCATTCTAATCTGATCTAGTCCATTCTAACCTGATCTAGTCCATTCTTATTAGACCTACGCCATTCTAATCCATTCTAGTCTTATCTAGTCCATTCTAATCTAATGGTTCTGATCTGATCGAAACTCGTCTTGTTTATTCTCAAATGATCTGAATAAGCCCGTTACACTGGATCATATAAGATCACATTGGACCACAATAGATTACTTGATCACATTAGAGTACACTTTATAACATCAGATCACACTATTTTATACTAGTTACAGT
The DNA here is from genome assembly GCA_020284085.1 of Aporrectodea caliginosa. Classification (NCBI taxonomy): domain Eukaryota; kingdom Metazoa; phylum Annelida; class Clitellata; order Crassiclitellata; family Lumbricidae; genus Aporrectodea; species Aporrectodea caliginosa. The sequence goes on from JACEVL010000098.1 coordinate 986,308, forward strand.
AGATTACACTATATCACATTAGATCGCATTAGGTCACACTATATCACAATGGGTCACACTAGATCACACTAGATCACAATAGATTACACTAGATCACATTATCGTATCGTATCATATCTGAGAATTTGTAAAGCGCCTCTTACAGAACTAGCTATTCACAGGCGCTCTCAGCGTGACAGCCCTAGGAAATACGAAAGTCTTCAATCACACACGAGCTCACATTGGATCACATTAAATCGCCCCACATAACATCACATCGTACAACAGCCCTGCGAGCATATCATTTATGTGGTTCCTCGTTTCTGACCTTTGTGACCTTCTCGTGATGGCGTTTGTCAAGGTCAGCCTTTGCGTGTAGGAAGTACTCATGCTCCGTCAAACTCGCATCCACCGGATTCCGCAGATAGCGCAGGTAGTCACTCTCGACGGCACCACCAGAGGGAATCGTTGGCGTCATCGTTGGCGTCATCGTTGTCGTCATTGACGTCGGCGTCACGCTTGACGCCGTCGTCCGCTTGGTCGTGACGACTGGTGACGTCCGGATGGTGTAATTGACGCGCTTCTCTGCACCCTCTGTGTAAAGTGTAAGAAGTACAACTAGGTGTAACTTTGAAGTGTAAGTAAAATTGGTTGTAAACGTTGATGTCAGTGTGAATGTATTATGTGATTTTCACATGTAAATGTGATGGAAAGTGTGATTGTAAATGTGATTGAAAATGCAAATGTGGTTGTAACTATAAACGTAACTGTGATTGTAGATGCAAATTTTAATGTAAATATAAAATGCAATCGCAGAGGCAATGCATATGTGAAAGTAAATGTGAATGTAAATGTGAAATATAATGTGAATGTAAATGTAAATGTAAATGTAAATGTTAATGAAAATGTTATTAAAATGCAATTAAAATTTATTGTGATAAAATGCAGCAGGAAATCATACGTTGCAAAAATAATTTCAATCAATTCAAGAATAAAAAATAATTGAAAGCAAAACTCTTTAAAAATACAATACATTGTAATGCCGCGTAACCAAAATAGTTGTGCGTTGCAACAGCTACTACCGCTAATTCATCGTTAGTTCGATGCGTGGCGCCACAATATGCGCTGATAGTTTCTATCAGCATTCGGTAGAGGTCAGAAGAGCAGAAATTTCGTAATAATACAAAACAATAATTATACAGTACAATAAAATTCGCTATTTTCCCCTTCCAAATTTCGGATCAACACACGCGACCATAACTATGACAGAACATCTCTGTCGCAGATAACGATTCTATGAACTTTATCCCACGAATGTTATATTATTATTATTATACCAACGTTTAAAGTCGTCCTATGACATCAAAAGCCGTTGACGACAATACAGGAAAGATACAATTCAATGATTACAAGAAACTTATAGCGTCCGAATGACACCATCAAATGTGTAAAACAGAGCTTTACAATTTCACTAATATTCAATATTTGTGTAACACAAAGTAGTTCATCTTATTCTGTCTATGATTTCTATATTCTGACACAAAGATTCCATGCAAAGAACGTTATATTGAAACATGTACTAAGTTACTACTAGCAAACGCAACCATATAATAGGTAGCCATACTGTACACTGTTATTGTTCACCTACAGTGTTTCGCCTGTTGCATTGTGGAAATAAACGAATATACATAATTGTATTGTATTGTATTTACGGATTTCTAAAGCGCCTCTCACAGTACGATCTAATATCAGAGGCGCTCAAATTATAATAATGAGTGAAGGACTTGTTCAAGGTCCTTACTGCAGTGACCGCGTTAGTGGAGGCTCGAAAGCATACACTCTGCCTTACAAGCGAGCGTACTATCAATCCAGCTGTATGGATACAGATTTTAACGACATCTTGTGGCAACAAGACTTTTGTCGTCGACATAAATAATTTTGAACATTCTCACTGTTTATATGGCACAATACCGCTCACTCTGCTCAATACAGCTATGGTTGGAAGCGAATTACTTATTATTATTTGGCATCCGTGTCCAAAAACTAAATAGAACTATTTGATAGCGTTTCACGGGTGTCTAAAGAGTGCGTTCAAGCTATTAAGCTACAGTATCTCAATACTATAATAGTATATATTATAGTAAGTAAAAGAGGGTTTCACGGAATCACAGGTGTCAAAAGATAGCGCTTTCTCTCCATTAGAACCATGCCCTCAACATACTTCATTTTGTGAGATCTAATTATTTTCATTTGCGAGTTATATTATTTGAAACCCAAAAGTTTATTTCTGTTTTTAGCTTCCAATTCCTGGCTAGACTTGACTCAATATTAACAGAGAATTTTTGCTAAAGGCTTCTGAGAAGCGGTGATGAGCTCCGGCAAAAATGCTTTTAAAATGCGTAATTCTAAATCCAAGCAAGTTTCGCATTAAACACCTTTAAAACAGATTTAAAAACTTAATTTAGACATAAATTTAATGTCACCAAATAAATGTCCGTGTGGTGTTCTGATGTAATACAACTGGTTGCAACTGTTACAAATAATCTATTAATATAAGCCGAAGTCTGTTTACGTTTTTCTGTTTGTTTGTTTGTTTGTATGTATTGTATTTGAACACTTGTTATAGCGCCCCTACCAGATTTCCCATTCAGAGGCGCTCCCGACTACTGCGCGAACGCTG
>JACEVL010000098.1:993966-998966 GCA_020284085.1 Aporrectodea caliginosa
GATCAATGCCGTCGAAGTCATGACTTCATCACCGGTCGTTAAAAAGGCAAAGGGATAGTCAGCGCCAACGTTTATGCAGCCGTAAGATGTCGTTAAACTGGTCGCAAATTCAAAACGTCTATTAGACACCTTTAAAACATTTTCATTCGAGGATATATGTACAAGCTACTACCAAAGGCTTTCTTTGAAATCCTGACAAAATTTAGTTTTCAGATTTTGATGCGTCTGCATGGTTGGATCCATGATCATGATATTTATTAATTAATTCTAAGAGTTTCATAAACATAGTCGAATCTTGTTTATATTTGTAATTGAAAATGTATTTAGTGCCACTTCAAGAGAGACTTATCAGAGCATCACATCCATCCATCCATCCATCCATCCATCCATCCATCCATCCATCCATCCATCCATCCATCCATCCATCCATCCATCCATCCATCCATCCATCCATCCATCCATCCATCCATCCATCCATCCATCCATCCATCCATCCATCCATCCATCCATCCATCCATCCATCCATCCATCCATCCATCCATCCATCCATCCATCCATCCATCCATCCATCCATCCATCCATCCATCCATCCATCCATCCATCCATCCATCCATCCATCCATCCATCCATCCATCCATCCATCCATCCATCTATCCATCCATCCATCCATCCATCCATCCATCATCCATCCATCCATACATACATACATCCAACCATCCATCCATGCATCCTGCTCGTAGTTCTGTTAGTATTATATTGAACATTGTATGTGAATTCATTCATTCATTCATTCATTCATTCATTCATTCATAAATTTATATAGCGTCCCCTTCCAGAGGACTATTCAGAGGCGCTCCCGACTCTAATATGATTAGAGGATTTTATGTTAACGTCAACGCACTTAGAAATACCGCGCCACCAGGAAATACATGTTAACAATTACGTTTTAAGTAATCATATTTGCCTATTTATATCTTCAATTAGTAATATTCTGAAGGTGTCTAATTCGAGGTATTTCAGTAATATGCTTCGCCCAGTTAAACGACATTTTACGGCTGCATTGGTCGTTAACGTTGATTACTATAATATATATATATATATATATATATAACTCTGTCACTGTCCGCAATTCCAGTCCTAAGCCTGGATAAAGAAGGAGGGCGACGCTAATCGTTTTTTTTTGACACAGCCTCATTGAACAGCAACTTATCAACGTATGTGCAATAATTATACGGAAGTATTATTCATTCATTCATTATTCATTACAAAGTTTTATATAGCGCCCCTTCAAGGTTACTACTCAGGAGCGCTCCCGACCACAGCACGGTTGAAAGGACAGTTTTTAGGCAAGTATAGAAAGATTCAGAGCGGATTCTGGGATGCAAGCGCAGCATCAAAGGGACGGCCCGTTCCAGAGGGATGGACCAACCACTGAGAAGGCTCGATTCTGCTTAGTAGCTGTGCGGGCAAAAGGGACCATGAGCACGCCCCGCTCAGTAGAGCGGAGAGAGCGACATGAACGCTCAGAACTGGTCAAAATGACTATTCAAATCGCCTTCAACGGCCTTTAATGCCACCGAACGTCGTCAAACTTTTGCAAACCATCCAGTATAATCGCCAGATATAACCTATAGGGAACATTATTGAATCCACGTCAACAAAAGATCCCGTAAATATAATCTACGGTGCAATGCTGTGCATTTATAAATACCTTTTTATTGTTTATATACGATGTTATAATTATGAGTTTTATTTCTCTTTAATCAACTACTGTGATTCGGAGTTCTTTCTCTTAATTACCACATTATAGAAAACAAGTATCATAAACAAATGGGAGGAGAAGGGAGACGCAAGTCAATTCCATACCTCAAACGTAACACGGTCTTTGTATTTTCATTGTTCGGCGTTCTGTCTCGTCTTCTGTTTTCACCACGCTGATTCACGCTTTCATATGATCCCGAATTGACTACTGTAATACCCTTCTCATTGGTCTTCCTAAGGTTCGTCTTTCAACTCTGCAGTCGGTCCTAAATGCGGCCGCCAGATTAATAGCACGCTTACAGCGCTACTCTCACATTTCTGCCTTCATGTTTGAACAACTGCACTGGCATAGTCCTCTCTGCACGCATTAAATTCAAAATCCTCATTCTGGTCTTCAAGGCACAAAGGGGTCTTGCCCCGAAATAACTAGCTGCTCTAATACTCCGGCCTCTTTCACCCTCCTCGCATCGTCCACTGCGCTCTTGCAAACAGACTTGATCTTCTGATTGTAGTTCCTCATACTAGAACAGCTATGGCTTAGTCCCGGTCCAATACCTCAATTGGTCCCTCTTTGGAATGCGCTGTCTCCATATTATACTCGCTTTCGAATTCTAGCTGGTAAGCTCTATTCCACCTTTGCTTTTCTCAAATCCTGTTTCTTCTCTTGTGATCACTGTGAGCGCCACTGAATGATTCACCCTCTAGAGGTGCTTTATAAATCTTTGAATGCAAAGCAAGATACAATATTCAGAGGATCGCATCTTCTAGCCCTTTTGGGAATTTATATCTACATTTAGCAGTATTTTAAAGGTGTCTAATGGAGGCATTAAGTTTAATGTACTTGCGGACAGTTTAACGACATCTTACGCATGCCTTGATATCTATTATTATAAAATCAAACCTCTACTACCTGCAGTGCCAGTCCTATGCCTGGATGAAGAAGGAGGGCGACGCTAGTAATCTTTGTTATGACACAACCTCGTTATTTAATTAACCAACGCATATGCAAAATACCAACGGTGAGAACTGTTCTAAAGAAATTTCCAATCTACGTCAACAACCTCTGATGCAAATAGATGTTGCTAAACTTTGGAAAGTGATCCATTATTATCATAAAATATATAGAAGTCCGCTGAAAAATCACATTATATTGCAAAAATGCAACGCAGTTATTAAACACCTTTAATTGTGACTACAAGATGCTATATGAGTTCTGTTTTCCTTGAATTAAATATATGAGTTCTGTTTTCCTTGAATTAAATAACCAGAGTAATTAATGAGCTGTAATATGCCAAAACTAATCTTTGTCGGCGGCAACGGCCAATGTTGTCATAAGCTGCCGTTAAACTGTGGACACACACAATTAAATAACCTGACATGGAGCAAATGAGCATTGAATGTCTAAAATTCTATCAACACATAAGTGTCATCGGCATATTTTGATATTCAAGTATCCATGAGCATAATAGAATATCAAAATATGCCGATGACACTTATCTACTGGTGGGTTCTACCATGAGAGCAACGGTGCTTGAAGAACTAGAGACAATATCTTGCTGGGCTGAATCTAACAACCTCAAACTAAATCGATGCAAGACCAGAGAGATGATAATTCCCCGTCGACGCGGTGTCATGCTCCCTGAAACGCTAAAGGATGTTAGCAGGGTGTCGGCAGTCAAGATTTTAGGTGTCACTATCCAAGCCAACCTGAAAGTTGCTACACATGTAGCCGATATCTTGGCCAAGTGCATGGGAACCTTTCATGCGCTTCGCATCCTTAGGTTTCACGGACTTCCAGCGTGTGCTCTTCAAGAGGTTGCTCGGGCTACATTGGTTGCAAAACTGATTTACGCCATACCTGCTTGGTGGGGTCTCACCAATGCAGAACAACGTTGTAGGCTGGAGAAGGTCCTTGTCAGAGCTCGGCGCGCTGGTTATCTATCTTTGGACATTCCTGATGTGGAGACGATGGTTACTAAAGCTGAGGATACGCTGCTATCTGCGGTCCAAAGGAACAGTTCACACGTTCTGACAGAGCTTTTCCCACCTACTAACATACGCCAATATATAATGCGACCTCGACCTCATGATTATGTACTCCCCTTTAAGGACAATAGAAATTTTATTCCTCGTGTCCTTTACCGGAAATTGGTACCAATACTCTGAGAGTCTTTGTCAAAATGTACCATTTAACACTAAATTCAATCTTTTGTACCTTCCTGTTAACATTAGTTTTATATTTCGATTCTATCTTTATTATTATTTTGAATTAGCTGTAATCAGTTGCGGTGTGTCAGCTGTTTTTTGTGTGCCAATAAACGAAAATATAATAATAATAATAACACAGTTACACAAATGACAGATATATTGTAATCATGATAAAGGATGTCATTTTAATAATTCTAGTTGTCCAACTGTAAGTACAGATACAAAATATTTAGAACCCTATAGGTATTAGGAAATCTAAATTTCTAGATGATTTGTTTTCGCCAGTAAGAAGGAACCTCAGTCTTTAAGCGCTCTGGTTCGCAGGTTGGTATGCCTTGGCTTCCTACCCAAATCTGTCCCCACCTTTGAGGAACTCTGTAAAAAAGCTGACCAAGACTCTTTAGAAACATCTTAAATCATCCTGGCTACGCCCTTCCCGACCTACTTCCACAGTCCTTTGTACTGGTCATGGCCTACGCCCACGCTCACATAACCGTGTTCTCCCTAGATTTGATTCCCTCACCAGGCGCGGCTCCTTGACTAGGATGCTGTACCGTTAAACTTCTGTTTTCTAGTTTATTTTATTTTATTCACCTAATTATCGTTTCTTTACCGCGATTATTTTAAACTTTTTATACAATGCAGAGCTCTTCTTTGCCTTTAATAAAGAACACACTTACTTGCTTACTTACTTACTTTGATTACGCCTAGCATGTTGCAAATACTAATCAAAAACTATTCATTATAAAAAGGCATTCTAACGGTTTATGTGATACCGGTAAGGCCAAGGAGACAATTATCGATGTCAACGGCCCTTTGTTGCCATAACTACACCACCGCGCCCCATTGTTGTGGGGCGCGGTGGTGTAGGGTATGTTCGGTGCCTTGCAGCCGGAGGGTTGTGGGTTCGAATCTACCTCAAGCCGCCGCGTAGGGACCCTGGGCAAGTCCTTCACTTGCAATTGCTCATGCGCTTCGGCGTGAAACTCCGATTCAGTGTCCGCCCTGTAGTCGGGATCGCCTCTGAGTAG
>JACEVL010000098.1:1003966-1123966 GCA_020284085.1 Aporrectodea caliginosa
CCAATGGCCTCTCCAGATCAGACGGCAAAAGGCCTGACGGAGTCACCATCATACCTTGGCACAGAGGTCGTTGCTTGGCATGGGATGTCACGGTGCCAGATACTTTCGCTGCATCCTACGAACATATAACATCGCAAATCGCAGGTGCGGCAGCGGAAAAGGCAGCTCGCAACAAGGAAACCAAGTATGCTGCTATCACACAGTCACATCATTTCGTCCCTGTGGCAGTCGAAACTGCAGGAAGCTGGCACACAGAATCACTGCAGTTTGTCCAAGAACTAGGGCGCAAGATCTCAGCAGCGACAGGCGACCAGCGTGAGACTAGTCATCTTCTACAACGCTTATCAGTCGCCCTACAAATTGGAAACGCTCTATCTGTTTTAGGCACCACAGATTGCAACAACAGTAGCCCAGGACTGATCGAAGGCTTCTAAATATTGAAAACAGTTACTTTTAATCAGTCTGTACATAAGTTTGTTGGCTTTATGAAGAAATAAATTTGCTTCTATAATAATAATAATAATAATAATAATAATAATAATAATAATAATAATAATAATAATTTTGTCCATATGCACTCAGAGATTTAATGCCGTAGCCTTCAGGGGCACTTTCGCACAATGCACCGGGGACGAGGACCACTAACTCCAGATTGATAGCACCTTAGGATAGTTTCTAAGTCCCTGAGGGATCGTGTGTACCTCGGGGCAAAATAATAATAATAATAATAACAATAACAATAATAATAATAATAATAATAATAATTTTAATAATAATAATAATAATAATAATAACAATAATAATAATAATAATAATAATAATTTTAATAATAATAATAATAATAACAATAACAATGACAATTATAATGCCAATGACTTCTCTTGATCGTCTAAGCCTAAGTGTTTCTGCTTACCCTGCAGTTGCTGTGGTGGAGGGCAGCAGACGTATTCCGCTCCGCTGAATCCATCAATACCACACGGTTGGAGGATGGAGAAGCCTCGGAGTCTGGCTCCGCGGTTGGCGCAGAGCTCTGCCGTCGTCTGGTTCCATGCACTCGGTGACTTGCACTCCTCGGCGTTGTGAACGTGGTCGAAGTGACAGTGCTCCGGGACTTCGAGCGCCTCGCTCTCAAACGAACCGACTGAAATTACAACGTAATGTATGACGGGGTCATTTATATAACGCCAGCTTAGAAATCTATGGACTGATATTATATTGAGGGTTTAAATGTGTTGATGTTCTTTCATACTGATGAGAGTTATTCGTCGGAGACTAAATAGCCTAATGCTAAACAGCCTAAGACTTAAATGACTAAGACTAAACAGTGTAAGACTAAACAGTGACATGCAAAACAGCCTAAAACTAAACAGCATAAGACTAAATAGTCTAATGTTAATAAGTTTAAGACTTTAATGATCAAAAACTAAACAGATTAAGGCTAAACAGCCGAAGACCAAACAGTCCAATGCTAAACAGCCTAAAACTATGTAGTCTAAAACTAAGCAGCATTAAGTCTAAATTGCTTAAGACTAACTAGCCTGATATTCGAAGCCTATGACTAAACAGCCTAAGAATATGCAGCCCAAGACTGGAGTGCCTAAGACTAACTCGCGTAATACTCAAACGCCTAGGAATAAACAGCCTAACGAGACTAACTTAGGCATCGGTAGGGTCTAACGGAGAACTTGTTGTGACATCGACTGTGACCGAAGTTGCACCAGTTCTTGACGGTCGAAGGTTGACTGGCCTCAACGATGTTCCACACATCCAGCTTCGGATAGACCTAGGAAAGAAAGAGAACGCGTTTGGTACAATACCTCCTCCAGGAGTCATAGACAATGAACTGAAGGAACGAATCATCAATAACATCATCATCATCATCATCGTAGTCGTCGTCGTCGTCGTCATCATCATCATCATCATCATCATCATCGTCATCATCACCACCATCAGCATCATCATTATCATCGTCATCGTCATCATCACCACCATCATCATCATCATCATCGTCATCATCACCACCATCAGCATCATCATCATCGTCATCGTCATCGTCATCGTCATCGTCATCGTCATCGTCATCGTCATCGTCATCATCATCATCATCATCATCATCATCATTCACTGCATTAACAGCAGCAACAACAAACATCATCATCGTCATCCTCAATAACAGCAAAGATGAGAGTCAGTAAGATACCTTTCGGCAGTAGTTGAGAATGTCAACCGGATCCTTAAGGCAGTTCGTGGCGTCATCTTTCGACCATCCTCTCTCCGTCAAATGCATCGCTGGACGGTTACACATGAACGCCACCATTGGCTCCACTCCCATCTCAGACTAATCAAACACAACCAAGTAACAACCGTATGGAACAAGCCACGCCCACTCATATTAGACATTTGAAAAGGGCCGACGTTAAAAGCGCTTTTCCGTAAAACTGTGACTATAAAGCGAAAATCAAAATCTAATTTGACAGATTTAATATGAAATAATAAGGTAAGATCGACGTCATGAACCGTTTTTTTCCGTTAAAAAGAGAATATTAAGCGAAATACAAACCCAGTTGGACACCTTTAAGACGCTAATATTATATGTGATATAAAATTTGTAGGTTCAAAATGATGAAATTGGATCACTTTGGGTGATGTCAGCATAGTGCAACTCATTGGGTACATAAATAAATAAATAAATATAAGTTTAGTATATCGATATTTCAATAAAGTAACTGCGACACTGATCGTAATGTGGTGGTGCCAGTCCAAATCCTGGATAAAGGAGGAGGTCGATGCTAATCATCTTTGTTATGACTCAGTGTCGTCAAATGGAAACTAACCAACCATTCTGTAAGTACTTGTTGAAGATTCGAATAATCTGACACATAGATTTATGATTTATCGTGTATATAGTCATTCGATGCTTATATAATATATATACTGTATAATATGCGCGATAGTCCGCGGATAGCGTCCTGGATTGTCAAGCGAAAGTTTGGGTGCTCAAATCCGCGCCAGAGCCGAAAACGCCCCTAGACAACTCAGTTATGATGTTTGCACTGACCGTAAACTGTCGGTGGGATGATCAGACGGCGAGGGAGATTACTGGCCACCCGCTCTGTCATGTGCTGAGGCATACAAAGTGATGTCGCTAATATTTATAATACTTGTAGATTGTCCATTCAGGAATTAACCAACATAATTGAGCTTTTCAAATCCATATAGGGCGTTTGCAGATCGTTAAAAAGGTGTTTATGGAACTCACTTATATAAACGGTATTTAAGGGACTTTAAGGTGTTCAAGCTGTTTAAGGGACTCATACTATATCAGCCGCGTCAGTTTCGCACAATTGCCCGTTAGCTTACCTCTAATGCCACCACCATCATATATAGTGCATTCTATCATTACAGCCTGCCTTGACTATTGCTCGTCACTCTACGCTGGCCTCCCCATCCAATCGAATAGTGTGCCTGGACCGGGTCTTGCGCTCTGCAGCGCGTCTTATTGGGTAAACCCCAAAATTTGGTCACGTCTCCAGCTATATGCTGAAGACTTTACACTGGCTCCCTACCTGGCAGCGCATTGAGTACAGGATTGCTGCCTTGGTACGACGATGTCAGCTGGCTTTCGCCCCAGACAACCTAGAAGAGCTTTGTTGCCCCTTTGGTACTCAAGGTCGCCGCCCCCTCCGCTCTACAGAGAAGAGGGGCTCTTAGTCACATTTACACGAACTGTAACTATGCCGGATCGAGCCTTTTCCGTGGTGGACCCAGTGGTCTGGAACGGATCCTTCAGATGCTATGTCTGCTCTCTGGGACTCTTACCGAAGCGTTCTTAATTAAAGTCAACGCGGTACTTTTTGGCTGTGCTGCAGTCAGGAGCGCCTCTGAGTAGTCTTCTTGAAGGGGCGCTATATATATTTATGAATAAATGTATATATATATATATATGTTATATATATATATATATATATATATATATATATATATATATATATATTATCTTGATAAATGACGATATATTATGTACAGTATTTGTATTCGCTCCAAGTCGACACCTCTGAAATACTGTAGTTCCATTTATATAAGGTTAATAATTGCACGCGCTCAATTGAATTGTGTTGGTCTAAGGTTATAGGTGCTAAGTGTCCATAGGTGTTAAAACTGGATACCAACGTTACGGTCCTGCATAGTAACCGCAGGATCCTAAACATAGTTCTGACGATGAATTAAAATATAGGGCTACAATTAGACACCTTTTAAACAATTTAATTCCGAGATATAAATCTGTAAAATGCACTGTATGAAACTGTATTAAATTTTTACAAACGATTTCATTGTGCCAACGAACCCTGAAACTGTTCAAAATAATAGCTGTCGAAGTCAACGGCTTTTCTTGTCATAAGATATCGTTAAACATCCATTCAATAAAACTCCACCGCTACCATAACTGCGGTAGTGCCAGTCCGAAGCCTGAATAAATGAGGAGGGCAACGCCAATCATCTTTGTCATTGCACAGGGTCGTTAAACAGTAACTAACCAATGGCATATTAGCGGAAAATAATAAGAATTCTATATAAAAAAATGTCCCTATCGACTTCGTCTACGTCCTTTGATGCCACAAGACGTCTATGTTGAAAATTGTCCTGTATTATGCCAAAGGATAGCTGTTCAGAATAAATTATGTCCACGTTAGGGGCGTTTATTGCCATAAAATGTCGTTAAACTCTGGACCCATCTAATGTATAGGAACTCCACCTCTGCTCGTACTCTGACCGTGCCAGTCCCAAGCCTAGTGAAATGACTGAAAGAGGAGGGCGACGTTAATCATCTTTCTCATGACAGTGTCGCTAAACATCATCTAACCAACCAATTGAACGATATTGATCCGAATAGAGCTCAAGTAAAGTTTACAAGTCGATGCCAACGGTCATGGCAGCCGCATGATGCTAAACGCTGTTTTCAAGATGAAATGAATGGCAACAATTAGACACCTTTTAAACGTTTTTGTTCTGAGTTATAAATTCGTGAAACAAACTAGGTGTTCAACTTTCTCGACGGGTGAATCGTAAAGTCTAGCAACTCTGAAATAAAAACGAAACCTGTACAGTCAATTTCTCCTGTGTACTTTGGCAGTGCCAGTCCCAATTCTGGGTAAAAGAGGAGGGTGATGTCAATCATCTTTGCTATGACACAGTGTCGTTAAACAGCGACTAACTAATCTCCTATTATAGCCTTTGATGCCGCATGTTGATGTTAAACTTTTTGAATTCAATACAGTGACCTTGTGGATTTTAATTTAAAAAGCCTCTCTGCAAAGTTCTGCATCCAAGAACCAACAAGATGTCGCTATACCGTTCGAAATGGTAAACTGTACAATACTAAATCGCTGGTACAATACTATAATTAACCCTTTAGGGTAAAAATGGTAACAGAATCTGAAACTTGGGTAATTATAAATTCCGTCACTCAAAAACGATTTCATAAACCAAATATTTTGAACAGAACAAAAGTTAGTTTCCGGAAGATATTTGATTTTAATTTTTTAAACTTTACCTGGAAAAAACGGGCGTTAACATGACACTCAATAAATTATGAGTGTGTGGCTATCCTCACAAATCTATTAAACACCTTTAAAAAGGTCGCACATCTTTGATTATATGTTCATTCTGCGGTGCTCTCGCTGTATGAGATGTTTATATGCAAAATATGGACTTCAAATTAATAATATGGCTATTGGGTCGACGTCAATGGCCTAGTGTCACAAGCTAGCCTTAAACTGTTGGAATCCGATATTTATTTTTGTAGAGCCAGTCTCAAGCCTTGATAAAGGAGGAGGGACCCTAGTCATCTTTGTTATGACAGAGCGTCATTCAACGTGAAACTAACTAACAACATTCTTTGCAATTAAGATTAATGCGTCTGGGCCTTTCAACAACGTTACCACATCTCTGAAAAGACCTCCACTTTCATCCGCGGCTATAATTTATGCAAACGTACATGGTCGACGTTAAAATTTATCGAGCCATTCAGGGAACGCAGGTCCAGGAACAGCGACGCCGAGAAATCCCGCGGGGATAATTTATCACGGGTCAGTTTTTTTAGGCCTTAGGCGCTCTGCCAATGCGATGGAGCAGCCGCCGCGCCTTTCCCGAGCAGACGACCAAAATGGCGGCTATCGATCGAAACGATGACTCAGCAACAGAGGACCAGTGAAGGAGGGAGGGAAGGAGAGAGAGAGAGAGAGAGAGAGAGAGAGAGAGAGAGAGAGAGAGAGAGAGAGAGAGAGAGAGAGAGAGAGAGAGAGAGAGAGACGCTGGTTAACCGTTAGTCGTCTATTGATCGTGTTCCGGGCGTCCAGCCGGCGTGAGGGGAAAGATGGTCCATGCGAAAACAGTTCCCAGACATATTGATCGCGAGATTCGCGTCTCATGACCGATGACGTCATTGAGTATCTGACGCGGCAAAATATTGATTATAATGCGAAATCTGTTCCAGACAAACGCGGTTGATGATGAAAGTTATTACTTTGTACCGAAGATATGTGCTGCACGATAGTTCTAGATAAGATTATTGGACCGACAATACAATTTTCAATTCCATGAATGTTTGCTATAAAGGTTAAAATTGTTGCTGTTGTTCGTAAAATTAACTTATTCATAATTACGTTTGTTTTAGTGCACACAGTTTAGGATTCCATTTTCCAGTTGCTAAAATAATTATATTATGACAAATTTCGATAGCAAGACATAAAAGACGCCTGTTTTCCAGACAACATTTAATTAATATAGACCAGATCCTCCAGTTAATAAGCTAGTCTCCTTGACGTGGCCTGTGTGTGGCGCTGAAAATGTTCAGATAAATTACCTTAACATTACATTACGGCTTGCAAGCATTTGCGCCGAGTCGGGAGATGTCTTAGTTCTGGAAGCGATTTTGTATCACACCGGCATCTGATGCGAACGAATAGCAAAGACCGAGCGGATGATACTCTCTGTGGATGTAATATTACGACACGCGGCCTGGTGTGATGCCAGATCGGATTCTTTTGTCAAAACCTGTTCCGGCTGGGGAACGTTTGCCAACGCAAAACATTGCGCTGTTAATTCTACTAAATTATCTTGTTGCCTTAAAAGGAAACCATGATAACAAATATTTAGTAAGCCGTTAAATATAAAGACTAAGCACCTTTCACCGATGCGCATTTGTATAAACTGACCCTGGCGTCTTTTAGGTGAGTTGCTGTTTAACGACGATGTTTCATAGCAAAGACGATAAGTATCGCCCTCCTCCTTTATCCATGCTTGAGACTGGCATCACCAGACTATAGACAGCGGGGGAGTTAAGCGATATAGACTATTCTAACATTCCCGCGTCAAGGTCACTTGTATCATTCGCAACATTTTGTTGGAACTATTTTCTCCCGATCTTATGTGTCACCACACCACAGGAGGGGCTGTAATCCTTCGACCGGCGAGAGCAAAGGCCGCTATCGTCGGACGTAATTACAGCGGGCGAGCGGACGAGTGTAGCCGGGCACCATGGACGACACACCGCTGGGCGATCGGACGGATCTTTATTGCGTAGGGTTGTGGAATATCGACCGGGAGAGATGGAGGGAGGAGGGGCCAAGGGGGCAGCAGTCTCCCGAATCCAATGCCCGGTTTTGTCATTGCGCCGTACGTTATTGCAATCTTTTTATCTAATGGACAATGCGGACCATAGCACTGGGCAAACTGGAGTTGTATTAAAACCTGGGTATTATATATTGGCTGTTAGGGGGAGGGTGATGTGATGCATGCGCTGGACGTATGACACGGTGTTTGTAGTCTGAATTCTGTGGCTATGGTGAAGAGTGGATTTAGTTGCTAATTCGCTGGTTGGGTTGCACGTGTGTGCGTGGGCCCGCCACTGACGACCCTTCCAATTTACTGGCATTGTTTTGCTAACTGAAGTAATAGTCTAGGTCTTAATGGCATTTAATGTCATGAAGACCAGCGCAGAGAGCGACTCTGGTTTGATTTGCTCTTTGAATGGCCCTATATAAATGGTCGATTAAAGTTAAGGAAGGGGCTTTAACAATGGCGCATAATGTGACTTTGTCAATGTGGCAGGCTTGAAAGATAAACTCGGAGCTCTTATCCTTTCGTGTTTTTGGGTGGAAGTTTAGTACCCTGGGTAACTTATCCGTCACATTAAATTTTATATAGGCCTACGATATTAAATTACAATTCTGATAGACACGTCGTCAAATTATGCGATCGATATTTATATAGCCTGGTAATTTCATCTGAATGAATGAACGAATCAAAGGCCGTTAACATCAATGTGGCTTAATGCCCACGGGAGGAATAACGAATTAAGCGATCATTATTTATGTAGCTTGGTATTTCAGCGTTTTAGCGGTGTCTAATTTAATTTTGTTTTCCTATTGAAATCGCGTGTTTAACATCTTACGTCTGCAATAGCGTTAACGACAGCCTTAATTTACGTTACCTTACAAATTCTGTAATAGTAAAAACGAAACTGTGACATCAAACTAGATTAGCATTGTCCTCTTCCTTTATTTAGACTTGGGACTGGCACTACTATGAAATGGACAGTGATCGAGATTGACGATAATCAGGAACTTCTTAAACAAAAATGGTATTTTGTGGAATTTCTATTAAAGGTTTTCCATGAAGTAAATTTTATATAGAATCACGATATTCATTAGGATCCATGGGCCGAAGGTCGTAGGTATCCAATATTTATATCTGGATTCATGGGCCGAGGCAAAGGCAGTTGACATCAATAGTTGCATTAATGGCCACGGGAGGTATTTTTTCTTTACGAACGGAGTATGTAGCACCCATTTCAGCGTTTTAGCGGTGTCTAATTTAATTTTCTCCCCTAAAGAAAGATCCAGGTTTAGGACTGTCTCAATAGCGATATCCACTTATCTTACGGTATACAGAGGCTGCGATAGCCGCCTACGTTAGCCAGCCTTTCCAGGGTTCCTGCTGAGCCTGTCACACTATGAAATGGACAGCGATCGAGGTAGACGTTAAGCAGGAACTACAATTCAAAACTGATGGCATATTTCTCAGCAGGCACTCCCCTATGAACTGTTGTGTGCAAGAATACAAGTACTAATAGTTAAGGAATCTGAACTGTATGGCTGAATTGGTAAATTTTGATCGGGGTAAGACATTTTCTCATTAACGGGATATTAGGCTACTAAAAGTGATAATAAAAGAACACAAATAAATAAATAAATTAATAATGATATAAATCGGAAGGAGGGCAGTCCGTTTTGAACAACCCGTGAGAGGCCGCCATGGGTATGAGATTACTGTGTAATCGATTTCATTTACATAATTCTCAATTCACAAAGGCAGGTGGGATAGTCCTCTTCCTGACCGTCTGATCTTCCCACTGGCATTGTACAGTAGATATACTCAATTTATAAGTTCGTTAGGGCGCAGCGGAACAGAAATGTCCAAACATTCAGCCTGACAGTTAAGAGTGTTTAATTATGAGAACCTGCGTTCTTACACACCTCTTTTTAATGGAAAGCGTTGGTAGAAATTCCAAAAATTCGTTAGGTTTCTAGGTTATTATTTCTCTGTGAACAGTCCAGTTGGCTAACCAAATACGAACCTCCCTGTGAACTATTTGCTAATGCGTTGAGCGACATTCAGCCATTAACTCCACAGGTTCCACAGAATAGTGACACTGCCTTAGGACCATAACATTAGTCTGACACTGTTCAGCAGGACTTTACATTACATTAAAGGACATTAAAGAAAATTAAAGAACATTATATGACTTTAAATTATATGAAACATTAAACGACATTAAACGACAGTATGCTGATTTCCACAACTTTCTGGGTTACTTGTCGGAGACTCTATAGATACGACTTCCTAAGTTCCTTGGTTTAAATCTAACATCATATTCCTTCTTATGGACTGATCTTCTGTATATTGACCTGTTGATAGCTTGGTTTGGTGCGCCACTGGTTGATGCCTTTAGGGCACAGACAGTGTATTTAGTTTCAACTTGACCTCCCGGATTCTGACCTGGCTCCGGAACGGACAATGCAGCCTGGCTAGTGGAGATTTGATATAGTGCCGGTGAATAAGATGGGATATTTCGAAGATTGACATTTATATTTTACATCCCACATTAATTATTCGCAGAATTTGCTGCTAACTGTCTGCGAACATGGTTCCGACATTGCATTATTCCCACATTATTCCCACAATGTCCCGAGCAGTCTGCGAACATTGTGCCGACAGTTTTCCGACATTGCTATTACACTGTTTCAATATTCCTTCAACATTATTCTCACATTATTCCCACAATGTGCTAACATTCTGCGAACATTGTGCCAGCATTGTTCGGACATCGTATCTCTTTGTGCGCAGTGGCTTCGTCATCAAACATCAACATAGAGCCAATCGGCGACAATATCTCTCTACAAAATCGCTTCAAAATCGTACTCTGAAACCTGTGTAACCCTTCAACACTTACCGAGGCAATCGAGGTCGCCACGAAGAGGCAGGCAAGCGAAACGTAGAGCTTCATTTCGACGATTTTCTTCCGAGTCGCAGAATGGAAATGTCGTCTCTTGAACGATCTGAAGGCAATTCTCTTCCAGCGCCGACCGGTTCTACGATATTATGCTGATGAGGTGGCGGGCACGTGACGCGCCGCAGCCAATCGCACGCGTTTATTATGATCAGCAGGAGAAACGCATTCGTCATCGGCAGCATTAATTACGAATTATTATTAGATTTTTGAATGAAGCTTTTGTAATTTGGGGATAAATAAATTAGGAAGTGTCTGGAAGATTATAGAATTGCATGATTTATCGAGATTTAATCAGATTGGCTTAGAACGTTTGCCTTGTAACTAGGAGAGTATACGAACGGGTTCGACACTCATCCCTTGAAGCCGTTACCATGTAAGGACCTTGAGCCAGTCCTTCACTCACAATTGCTCAGCACCATAGATGTTCTGTCATAATATAATATTATACAGTCATGTCTATACATGTATGTACATAGCCTATATATAGCCTATATATATAGGCCTTATATTTATATTTATATACATACATACAAACATACATACGTACATTCGTGTTAAGGCTGCATAAGTTAACGATTAATTAATCGATTAATCGTTAATTAATTTTAACGATTAAATTTATTATTTCTAACGATTGTTACATTACATAAGGTGCTGCGGTTTAATAGCCCTTGTGATTAAAAAATCAAGCACCATCAATACATACTTTGCTCACTATGACCTATAGCAGTATTAACATATATATGTATTCGTTTATTGAGAAAAACAATCTGACAAAAACGCAGATATGCTAACATGAGTGATAATGAATAATTAAAGTTCATTAGAAAGTCTTAGAATAAACTAGTAAATATTTTTAACATGCTTGTTTGTTTACGTAGGCCTAATTTGTTGGAGGGGAAATTTGAACTGAAAAAAAGTAAACAAGACTACTAATATAAACAAATAATTTATCTAATAAAGGCAAATGAAAATACAAATGCATAGCTCAAGATAGACACCTTTAATATGCTTAAAGCTGAAGTTATATAAGCAATTTATGATTATCACGTTTATTGGATGTCAGCCATTTATAAACGTGGAGAAAGTAGGAGTTTGGGCCTAATTATCTTATTATGACCCAGTGTCGTCAATGAAGTATGTTTCAATTATGGACTTTCAACAAAGGACTTGAATCGATTTTTCCGTTGATGAAGATAATATGTAAAATAAATGATGAAAGATGATGATGTTGTTGTTGTTGTTGCTGTTGATGATGATGATGATGATAATGATGATAATAATGACGATCGATGTATGACAATAATCATCAGCAGAAGCATGCTCATCCTCGTCGTCATCGTCATCATCATCATCATCATCATCATCATCATCATCATCATCATCATCATCATCATCATCATCATCATCATCATCAACAACAACGTTAACAACATCATCATCATCATCATCATTGCCGTTAAAATCATCATCACCATCATTATCAGCTTCAACAGTCGTTAATAGCATCATCATCATCATTGTCGTCGTCATCGTCGTCATCATCATCATCGCCGTTATAATTGTCATCATCATCATCATCATCATCATCATCATCAGCTTCATCAGTAGCTAATAGTAGCATCTTCATCATCATTATTATCCACATTATAATAATAATAATCATCATCATCACCACCACCACCATCACCATCATCTTCATCATCATCATCATCATCATCATCATCATCATCATCATCATCATCATCATCATCATCATCATCATCATAATCATCATTATTGTCGACAATGAGTCATAGTAGACTGAGAGAGTGGTTTCTCTCTAACACCATTGTGTCATAACATAGACTATTAATGTCGCCATCCTCCTCCTTAATCCACCCTTGAGGACTGG
Organism: Aporrectodea caliginosa; assembly: GCA_020284085.1. NCBI lineage: Eukaryota > Metazoa > Annelida > Clitellata > Crassiclitellata > Lumbricidae > Aporrectodea > Aporrectodea caliginosa. Next base: position 1,016,434 of record JACEVL010000098.1, read on the forward strand.
CACCACTCAAGTCTAAAGGCAACGGCATATTTTCTCTCAAATTTTATATCGTTTCATAGGCATATTCATTATAATATGGGTTCAACTATGTTCCACCAACGAGTTGGTTATTTGTAAACGAAATGATAGCCGCTTTCAACGAATGTATAAGGCATTGGGATATTGCAGGACCACTTTTATTTATAGACCAAATATCGTGTGAAAAGTGGTGTGTAATTTTCAGCCAAAAATCTTACGCTTCGTGTGGCATAATACAGCCTTGTGAATTACTGGACCCAATAATGAATCGTGTCTCGTGCTTGCATAGACATTGAAATCAGGATCCTATTATCTCTTACATGCCGTGTAGTTCCCTGGTTAGTTGCTGTTTAACAACGCTGTTTTATAACAACGCTGATTAGCGTCACCCTCATCCTTTCCCCAGGTTTGGGACTGGCACCTCCACAGGAAGGACAGTGGCTGAGTTCAGAGAATGCTGTGTAAGTACTAGCAGCAGTTTTATTTTAACAAAACTGGCTGACAACAAGGATCATTGGCGTCGCCCTCCTCCATTATCCCGACTTGGGACTCGCACTGCCAGAAAACGAGCAGTGGCGGAGTTCTAGTTATGCCTTCTTCTCTTCTTCTCTCTCCTCCGCTAGGCGTGCGCCAACGATGAGGCCTCAACATGACGTCTCCAAATTGTTATGTCTCTGATTTTATCAATGGCATTCCTCATATCCATGTTTTCTGCCCTCAGATCCTCCCTTATATTGTTCATCCAGGTCTTTCTTTGTCTTCCTCGGCTTCTTGTTCCCTCGACATGTCCATACAGGGCCGCGGATGGAAGCCTTTTGTCGTCCATTCTTGTCACATGCCCGAACAAGTGAGCCTTATTTTCCTGATCTTGTCCACCAATGTCTCCCTCTGTCCCAGCTCCTCTCGGGTAACCTCATTTCGGATCTTGTTTCACCTACTTTGGCCCAGTATATTATATACTTATAACACGACGCAAATCTTTGATATAGAGAGCTTTGCGCTTTAAAAGAGGTGTGCTAGTTTAAAAAAAAAATTACGTTAGAGGAAATTTTGTACACCTCTTTTTAAGTGTAGCCAATCTCTATATTAAAGTGACTTGAGACATTATTTGCGCTACCATGTACACCAAAGAGTTTTAGCAACGACGTCAATACGTTATTAAACTATTGAAATCCATCATCATAGAACGAGCATTCGTGATTTGAGGCTTTAATATTCGTAAATATTCGTGAATATTAGGGCATTTTAATATTCATAAATATTCGTAGATGTTCGTTGATGACGTCACTGTTTCCGTTTTGTTTAGAAACTAATTTTGAGTATTGAGACTTGAACAATAAACCAAGTGAAATAACTTATATGAGATCTGTAACAGGTAACTGTTGTTGTTCTAATGCCTAGTTTTTGGCACTGAATTTTTTACAATTCCGGATTTGGAAAGAATTAAGAATGAAAAGAAATAAAAAGAACTTAATATTCGTTGGCCAGTTTCAATATTCGTCAATAATTAATCGTAAATTTCTACAAATCTTAATATTCGTAAATTGCGCATAGTCGTTCTATGTCCATCATGGTAACTTCACAACCACTCCTACTCTGGTAGTGCCAGTCCAAAGCTGGGAGAAAGTAGGAGGGCGACGCTAAAATCTTTGTTATGACTCAGGATGTATAAACAGCAACTAACCATCACCATTCATTATTTCGGCCAGTTCTCGCCATTCGTTTAATTCAGCCACAGCCTGTATTCTCTAGCAGTGCCAGTCCCAAGCCCGGAGGAAGGAGGAGGGCGACACTAAACATCGGTGTAATAACTAAGTGTCGTTAAACAGCAAATAACGAACCAATTTCAAATCGTGCGGCAAAATGCAGCTCTAACTAAAATCTCTGCTGTTGAATAATTGACACATTAAACGACTAAGGGGCCGTCCATAAATGACGTCACGCACCTAGGGGGAGGGGGTCGGAAATTTGTGACGATGTGTGACATGGGGTGGGGGTCTGAGTAGTGTGACGTCACACCAGGTCTATGTTATTAAATTTAACAATTAACAACAATTTAATTTTAATAACAGCAGCACTAATTTTGAGGATTAAATTTTAATTATTTTTTAATTATTTTAATATATACGGGCACCATTATTAATAATTTTCTAATTATTTCAATATTTGGTCACCGTTAGAATTTAAATATTCATGCTTTCGCTATTTGTTCCATGAAAGAGCATTTTGCTTCGACATGGAAATTGGTTTTAGGGGTCAGAGCTTTGTGACGTCATTTTCAGAGGGGTCTTACTTTTTGTGACGAAGTGTGACGAGGGGGAGGGGGGTTAAAAATCGGCCAAAATAGCGTGACGTCATTTATGGACGGCCCCTAACCAAAGACTTTTATGTTCGAATGGAACTCTTGACCTGTTAGCCGTGTCGGGAATAGAGATAATATAGTACCGTAACTTCACGATTTAAGGTGTCTAAGCAGAATTTCATAATAATTCTTTTCGACAGGTTTGCAGACACGTTGAATTATCGGTCATCGTAAAAAAGACAAACTTTTAAAGCGTCAATTGAAAGCTAAGTACAGGGCACCAGCTTATACACGAGCGCTGCGTCAAGTCAGAGGGTCTTCAAATTACAGTCAAAAGCAGGTCCTAGTCTCGTTTCCAGTGTTTCCACATCAAGAGAGGAGGCAGAGCAGCTGCTAAGGCGGATCTCTTTTAGGTGGAGAAGAATTGGAAGGCGGGTTAAATTTGACATTAGAATTACATTAACGTTAGCATTACATCAGAATTACCAATAACATTGACAATAACATTAGCATTAGCATTTACATTAACAGTGACATTAACATTAACGTTACCATTAGCATCACCATCAACATCTAACATTAAAATTGCATTACCGTTAACATTAGCAGTAACATTAGCGCTAATATTAGTGCTGTTGCCTTGATCATGTACTGATACTTTAATGGCCATTTGAAAACGTACCTTTTTACCAGGGCTGGAGTTGGGAGCGCTTCTGAGTAGTTACCTTGAAGGGGCGCTCTATAAATTTTTGAATGAATGAATGAAAGAATAATATTAACATTGCCGTTACCATTAGCCTTTCCATTAACGCCAAAATTATCATTAACGTTACCATTGGCAGTTACAATAACATCTAACATTAACATTAGCATTACCCTACCAGACAACACAGGCTGCGTTAACTCTGCAATGAAACGCGTTTTGAAGAATACATCGTATAGATTTGAAATGTTTATAAGTGACTCGTGTTTCCTATATTCTTCTCCATTGTATAACAGGACATCCTTAGGGCTGACGGGGCCTTTGACATCGATGGTTAGTTGTTGTTTAACGACACTGTTATTAGCGTCGCCCTCCTCGAGTATCCAGGCTTGGGACTGGCACTACCAGTAGTACCAGACTACGGAGCAGTGGTGGATTTTACCTTTAAACAGACTTGGTTGGCTAGTTGCCAATTAGAGACGCTGTGTGATAACAGAGATAATTACCGTCGCCCTCCTCCTTTATTTATGCGTGGGACTGGCACAGTGGCACTACCAGAGTACGAGCTGTTGCGGAGGTAAATTAAGTTTGGATGGATCGAGAGTTTAACAAAGGCCGCTGACGTCGACAGAAAATATTTGAAGATTTCTCACCGTTCTTGTGGCACTACACAGAAACACTTTCGCTTATAAAAATTATCCCGAATGTAACGCTTAAAATAAATGTTCAATTGTTATTTTTAACAGTATACACCGTTCCTTTGGGATAATACGTCCTTATACATTTAGCCACTGGACTACTTATGAATTAATCAAAGCTTATTTAACGTATCTCGCCTTTATGTAATCACTCAAATGTAAATAATTCTGTTCTCTAAAGTCTCTATTTTTGCGTAGAATTTCTGAGCTTCAATTGTAACGTCTAAGCGAAATAGTGTGGAATAATTTCGTGAATAAAGCAATAATTAACAAATTAACAAATTGCGTCGAACAGCTTCATCCTAACAGATTTTGTCCTATCCGCTGTTTATTAAGCACTTTCGACCGAAAGCGCCCCTATCGAATGAAACCGCAATCAATCGGAGTTGTCTCAGTGTGGACATCTGGCGATTGAAATTTAGGCATACATTTTTCTTCGCTTGGAGCGGTCTTGTTTTGCATTCCCATTATCAGCAGAAATTTGGTTCGAGATTTCTGTTCCATCTGCACCCATGGGCGTATTTAGCGGGTGGTTTTACCGGTTCAAACCCGCCCCCCACCCAAATAAGTTTCCGACAAAATTCCTATATGCTTTTACATGCGAAATAGCAAAAATCCTGAAGTTTTGCGACTATTTCAAATGAACATCCCCCGAAATCTAAAACCCCTCCGAAATTTTTTTCTGTCTACCCCATTTATTATGTTCAAATATTAAGCTATAATAATAATAATAATAATAATAATAATAATAATAATAATAATAATAATAATAATAATAATAATAATAATAATAATAATAATAATAATAATAATGACGACGACGATGATGTTGATGATAATGATTATGATGATGATGATGATAAAAAATAACTCTTATTGTCATTATCAATTTCATAATCATCACCATCAACCCAATCATCATGACTCCCTGTTCTGTATCTGTTCTGACCACACCAAGTGCCACTTACCCATTCTCACGCGCCAATGATCAGTGGCCAGCGCTTCCTCCAGGAAGTGGCGCAAACGCGGAAATGTTTGCGCAAAATTTAATCGACCGAGGCCGAGATACGTGAGGCGAATGATGATGTCAACATCAGGAATATTCGTTCGGGTTCGGTTCCGGTTATAAAACGCATCGAAAAGACGTGGAAAACTGCACCGCATGTTGGAGCGCCTCTGAATGGGAAATCTGGTAGGGGCGCTATAACAAGTGTTCAAATACAATACAATACAATACAGGAAAAACAGCACTTGGAATACCACACGCGGAATAAAGGGTTCGCGCGCGTCTGAAACTGTTTACAAGGCCATAAAGAACGAACGAAAGAGGATGGAATAACAAATGAATGAATGAATGAATGAATTAATTAATTAATGAATTAATGAATTGATGAATTAATTAATTAATTATTTAATTAATTAATTAATTAATTAATGACGTTTGTATTCACGTATACATACATCATACATACATACATACATACATACATAGGCTACATACATATATATATGCACGTGCAATACATCTTCTTTCTTCTTCTCTTTTCTCTTCCGTCAGGTGTGTGCCGAAGATGAGGTTTTTGCAAGATGATTCCATTTCTTTCTGTCTCTGATAGCATCCAGGATCTTTCTCATGTCCAGGTCTTTTTCTGCAAAATCTTGTCTGACGTTTTCCAGCCATGTCTTTGTCTTCCTCGACTCCGGGCTGGGAGCGCTCCTGAGTAGATTTCTTGAAGGGGAGCTATATAAATCTCCAGAATGAATGAATGAATGACTGAATGACTCCGTGTTCGCTCTACCTGACAATATAATTCCAGTGCTGCTAATCTCTTTTTGTCCATTCTTACTACATGACCAACCTATGTCAGTCTTCTTTTTCTGATCTTGTCTACCAGTGTTTCCCTCTGCCCCAAATCCTTCCGGATTATACGAATTCCATCTCGTCTGGTCCTCCCCGCTATTCTTCTTAGCCAGTTCATTCCTGCCAATAGAATCCACATTTCGTCCTCCCTCCGTAGGCACCAACACTCAGATCCATACATCAGTACTGGAGTGACAAATGCCCTGTACAGTTTTATTGTTGTTCCTGTTAATATGCGGCTCGTATTCTACATCGTATTCAATCTGCCAAACATTGCTGATGCCAGGTCAATCCTACATCTGAATGTCGGCCTGTCTGTCTGTGTGCCTGTTTGCCTGTCTGATTTTCTGCTTGTTTGTCTTCCTGCCTGTCTGCCTGTTTGTCTGTAGTCGCAGCACGAAGGACTCTATGTTGGCGGTGCTCTGGAGAGGGCAAAGGTCGGGTGGATATAGAAGGGTGGAGGAATTGCTGAGGTATTAGGGAGCTGTTAGGGACGTGGCGCAAAAGGTAATTGAACGATGGAAAATTAGAGACCTTAAAATGACTGAAATTGAAGTTCCATTTGCAATCACGCGATATTTCGGACCTACTGTTCGTACGTTTGTTTCTGCCTCTCTGTCTTTGTCTCTCTGTCTCTCTGTTTGTCTGTTCGTGAGTCTTGCGTGGAGTTCATATATACATACTGTAACATACACACATATATACATGCATATATATGTACATAACAAAATTAGCTGCGAGAGTTGTCGTAATATCTTGCTACTTATTGTTACCTCTATCAGGGGTGTAACGAGTGGGGGGGCCTGGGGGGGCCTGGCCCCCCCACTTTTTTTATCAGGGGGCCTAATATGAGAACGGACCCCCCACTTTTTATGAGAGGGCCCTCCCACTTTTTTGAGAAAAGAGAGGAAAAGTGGTCCTTAAAATCTAGAATCCGTGTTAGCTTTAAAGATGCTGCTCAACACGAAGAGAACAGATATGCATTTCGAGAGCATTTGGCGTGATGTGGAAGTTCGCAGAGGTCGTTTTAATGGTGCTGAGGCAAAACTTCCTAGAATGCGCCACGCTCCTATGCGCTTCGAGGATGGAAGTCGTGCAGTTGAATTTGAATCTGTTGACCAGTACTTCAGAGTACAGTACTACTTGGTGTTAGATAAAGTCACTGCTAGTATATGTGAACGGTTTGAATCATCCGCATGGAAAATAATGCACTGTATGGAGACAGTGTTGGTTCAGAGCTGCCGTGGAGAAGAACCCCTTCTGCGTGACATTGAAAGTATCTTGATGCATGCTTCTGGAGACTTGGACAAAGATCTTGTGGGGCAGCTATCGCAGCTTCGGAACATCCCAATGTCAACAGAGGAACGCAATGGCATGACATCATTTTCAGACATTTTGAAGCTGCTGAAGAAGGAACGTGCGCTCCTACGTCTCCTACCGCAAGTTGTAAAACTTGTGAAGTTAGTCTGCATACTTCCCTGTTCGACTGCAACACCTGAACGATCGTTTAGCCAGTTGCGTCGAATCAAGAACTACATGCGGTCCACAGTGACTCAGGAAAGACTCAATCATACAATGATTGCAGCTGTTCACTGTGACAAACTTGAAAACATCGACATCAACAAAGTCATGAACGAATTTATTATGCGAAACGAACATCGACGTGCAACGTTTGCAAAATTGCAATAACATGTAAACAAAGGTCCAAAGCTAGACTACAAATGGACATTGTAGACTACAAGTCTTCAGAATGTTTAGATGCCTATATCGTCGCTACGGTCGCTTGCCATTCCACTAATCTAGGGATATGTCCAAATTGAGATATTCCCATTTTTTGTTTCAAATGTGTACATCAAATAATTCACAATTTCACATCAATTTTTAAGAGTCAAGACTTGCCGTACAGAAGTCGGCTGCATTAGTAATAGTACTTAAACTCTAATAGACTCAATGATCCTACGATAATCCTATAACTCTACGATATTTCCGTCTTTTTTCTCTGTTGTATTTTCATATCCCGTCTGACACGTCTCCACTCTATTTTCACCCAATTTCACCCATTTATACTCTAATTAGAGGATTAATTTGGGACTTTTGAAGCTGCCCCATTTGTTACTAAGGCTCCCCAGGGCCCCCCACTTGGGGGGCCTTGTGAAAAACTGGGGGGCCCTTTAAAAAAATTTTTGGCGCTTCGCGCCAAATAAATCCACTACATCCTATTTAGGCCCCCCACTTTTCTAAACCTCGTTACACCCCTGACCTCTATTGCTGTTGCTACATTGTATTACCTGCATTATAGTTATAGATAGCTATAGCTAACTATGTATGTGTAAATGTATTGCCAATTACATGCATAAATGCATTATATATATATATATATACTACAGATAGCTATACATAGCTACATGTAGCTATAAATAGCCATATATATAGGCATATATCAATTCATAGCAATATAATCCATAGATATAATTATATAGCTCTGATATTGTATCTATTATAGTTATAAGCTTATTTACCTATACATCGCTATAGATACTATAATCATACATAGTTGTCTATATGTACGTAGCTATATATAAAATTTTATATAAATATATGTATAAGTATGTATATTACTATATATTATACATCATTGGATACGATGAACAAATGAACTGCTGATCTTGTTAAGATTGAAGCGGAAATCCGTTTGTTAAGAGAAAATGCGTGTTGACGATGTTGGCCTCTCTGTCTGTGTCTCTCTGTCCGTCTCTATCTGTCTCTGTCTCTGTCTCTGTCTGCCTCTGTCTCTCTGTCTGTCTCTGTCTCTGTTTCTCTGTCTCTGTCTATGTTTCTGTCTGTCTCTGTCTCTGCCTTTTCCTGTCTCTTTCTCTGTCTGTCTCTGTCTGTCTCTGTCTCTATCTTTGTCTGTCTGGCGCTACGCTGACCCCTTATGAACTTGGAGGCCCACATTTCACGCATGCTCGTTGAGGAAGAGAGAGACAGACAGAGACAGAGACACAGACAGACATGGAACGATCTGGGTTGTATGTGATGAACCGGTTTAGGGACAGATCGAAGACCAGTTTCATAACATGTTTGCTAGACTTACACAACAATCTTCTACACATACCAGTGAAGTTATGCGTGTTGGGCATAACTTGAGGAACACATTCAGAGAGAGAGAGAGAGAGAGAGAGAGAGAGAGAGAGAGAGAGAGAGAGAGACAGACAGACAGACAGACAGACAGACAGACAGACAGACAGACAGACAGACAGACAGACAGACAGACAGACACAGACACAGACAGAGAGACAGACAGACAGACGGACAGACAGAGCATCAGAGACAGACAGTGAGAGACAGACAGAGAAAGGCAGGTAGGGAGTGATGAAGGGAAGGAGGGAGGAAAGGAGGGAAGGAGGCAGGATGTATACATACATGGTATTTACAAAATGTCCATTTGAACACATCTATACGGTTATATAATTATGCGTGTACATATTTACGAATTGCATTTACACTAGGCTGACCAGATATTGGAAACTAAAAACCGGGACACTTCAATCACAAAATAAATTTGTGATGTTGTCAATAATTAGGCTAATATAATATAACTTGCACAGATCTATTTTATGCTTATTATATTGGTATAAGACCAAGGACCTAGGTATAAGACTATAAGACTAAGGGAAAGGTTTTATTCAAATCATGCTTTTAAATTTAAAATTAAATTCTAAATTTCTCAAATCAGTTACTCAAATTTGGCACCTGAATGTATGCTTCTTAAAAGTTTTTTGTCTGCTGACATTCTATCATAACAAATCTTGCTTTTAAATTTAAATTTAATTATTCTAAATTTATCAAATCAGTCACTCATATTTGGCGCTTGAATGTATGCTTCTTAAAAGTTTTTGTCTGCTAATATTCTGTCATAAAATTCTAAATTTTAGATTTTAAATTAAAAATTATTATTTATGAAAATGTGTTTTATCAGAATATTATCACTTCGACAATATGACGTTTAGAACCGGAAGAGGTATTACCGTATTATGCATGGTAATAAATAAAAGTGAGATTAAAAATGAATTTACTCGCCAGATGCCAGTAGTAAAATCAAGGAGACGTTGAGTAAGTAAGTATATCCTTTATTTGATCACATGACAAACGCACATGAAATACATCATTGATAAAATCGGAAAGTCAGGTCAGTTTTTAAAAACCGGGACATATTTAGAGTTTGGCCAACCTTACCCGGCAGCCGGGACAGCTAGCAGAAAATCGGGACTGTCCCGGGAAAACCGGGACGTCTGGTCAGCCTAATTTGTATGCGTGTGTGTGTGTGTGTGTGTGTGTGTGTGTGTGTGTGTGTGTGTGTGTGTGTGTGTGTGTGTGTGTGCGTGCGTGTGTGAGTGTGTCTTTAACCTAGGGAGTGCGTAGGTTTTTTTTATAGAACCGTATTCCAAAACTCGCATAAATAATGCCTATACAAAAAAGATATCTTGAGTTCATAATGTCGTCGAACGGTCGAATTTTCGGTAATTCTTCCTTTGAGCAATCTTTTGGTTTTGGTGATTGCATGAATCTCAGTAAACGTCTCCATCATTTTCCCTCATCTTTCGCTTTTTAGCAGAGTCTCCTGCGGTCTTGTCTCAGGCTCTGTAGCCAACAAAATGACGGTCATGGCCTACCTTTCACGTAATAACGGTTCTATTAATACGCTGTTAAGGCATCGACGCCATTTTGGATCCGGATAGATGAATGGCTGGCGTGGACCAAACTCCGATTCCCTCTAGGCTTGAGACAGACTGCGACACAGTAGGCTGGTGTATTAGAGAAATCAAGCGTCCTCATGTGAAAGGTTGGCATTTATATAGACCATGACGACACAATTTAAAAGGTGTCTAAATAGAGCTTTACATTTCTGCAGCAGTATTTAGTGCCACAATATGTTACGGCTTATGGAAAGCAAAAAAGAAGCAAATCTTATGGTTGCTTTGATTCCAAGAATTCAACGCCATCTAGTGGCACCAGAGTTTCTATCGGGATTCCGTCGCAGTTCAATATTTAAAAAAAACTGCATTCACAAAATGATGAGCAATTAGCGGAATTCTTGCAGCTTTCACTCATTCTTCCTACACATGATTCTATGTTAAAATAATTAGGTTAGCATTATTACGAGATTCTATTGTTGCATTTTATTTTAACAAAATTAAAGTACACGGCAAACATTAAACAATTTTAAAGAAAATGAGATCCATATAGCAACTGAGGCATACGATATAAAGGTGTCCAAAGAAATCCGAATTTTTTACGTATCGCTATGTTACACCATCGAACCTGAATATTCTATAGGCGACTGGTTGTCCATAGTTTAGCGACATGCTACGGCGTAAGCAATTTCTGATCAAGGCATTCAAATTTACTTGAAATCTTATGATATATTCCAAAAGTTGAAAGATAAATAGCCGATGACGCCATACACAGCAAATATCACGGTTCGTATGGCATAATGGAGCTTTTGCTTTCTTGTGTCGTAATACTACAATGGGTAATTAGTTTCTGTTTAACGACGCTGTATTATACAGGGAGGATGATTAGCGTCGCCCTCCTCCTTTACCCAGGCTTTGGACTGGCACCGTTCGGAAACGGCTGGGGCGGAGTTAACCTTACGGTATTTTAATAATAATAATATAATATCTTTTCTTTAATAAGCGCCTGACAAACGCACTGCGCTGTACATTTACATGTTATGCAATTGAAATCTTAACTACTAACAGAACAGACAGCTTGCAATGCAACGGCGCTAATAGCAGCCTACAAAGCATGTCCGCCCAACGGGGCTCGAACTCGGTACCTCTCGGTCTGTGTGCCAGATGTTATCCAATGCGCCACGGGCCCCTTTTACGAACGAATAGCTATGCAAGTAGGCCAGTGACTGTCTTTTACTTAATTTTAACAGAAATTGCAAATATTTAGCGAGCTGCGGCGGGCCACTTAGAATCTGCCGGGTTGGACAGCACTGTACTAAAAGGTACAATTAAAAAGGAATCAGTAGCTGTTGTCTAAAATGAACATCAGAGTTCCTTTAGACTTACTTCTCCCCTTGGCTTCGCTCCGCTAAGGTGCCACGGAAAGCCATCGAGTTGAAACGCTGGATGGTGATAGAGACATTGCAACAAGAAGCAGGTCTCTCTGTCTCCTGTAGACAGCGTCAGGCTGTGACCTAGATCTGATAAAAAGTTTTGGCCAGCAGTGTTAATTGGTCCTAAGGTACTAATAATAATTAAAATAATAATAATAATCCTTTGGCATAGATGTCACTGATTGTCACAGAGTTCCATACTGCTGATATTCAGGGACCATGATCTGGCTCAAACAAACACAAGACTTACCATTCATAAACTTTGTACTATGTTAAAATCAAGATGCCCATATTATGCATGTTTTAAAGTCTGTTAAAATGAAGACACATGTCTCATACATGTCACAAACTTTGTATCATGTTAAAATCAAGATGTATGTATTACATATGTCACAAACTTTCTATTAGGTTCAAATCAAGACACATGTATCGCATATGTTAACCAGCAATTGGCCTCAATGGCTACCCTTAACCCTTTGACTTGCCCTATTTTTTCCCGATAAAAGGTAAATGTGTGTGTATGTATGTATGTGTGTATGTATATATGTATGTATGTATGTATGTATATATGTATGTATGTATGTATATATGTATGTATGTATATATATCTATGTATGTATGCATATATGTATGTATGTATGTACGTATATATGTATGTATGTATAAATGTATGTATATATATGTATGTATGTATATATGTATATATAAATGTATGTATATATATATATACGTATATATGTATGTATATATATATACGTATATATGTATGTATATATAAATGTATGTATATATATATTCAACCACATCGTATGACCGCATTGATGTCGACTTTAAAACACCCAAGTGTGGTAGTACAGAGTTAGGATCCAGAATTTAACGACATCTTATTAATAATTATGATAAGAAGGCTGTTCTGCCCTCATAAGAAAGAACCACGCATCTGCAAAAACCTAGTTCTGAGATAAATGCACAAACGTAAATTGCTTGCTGCCAAGTAGATCAGGCACTTATAGTTGTGATCTTGGTGTCTAAACATACATATTTATGGGCAAGGATTCCAATGGAACAAATTGCAAACACTTATCTACCGGAAATTGGCAGCCATTTTCCAAAATGGCCGACCGAAATGAAACTTTGTCGATATCTCAGCTTCTAGCTCACTTAGAGTTGTGATCTTGGTGTCTAAACATACATATTTAAGGGCAAGGATTCCAATGGAACAAATTGCAAACACTTATCTACCGGAAATTGGCAGCCATTTTCCAAAATGGCCGACCGAAATGAAACTTTGTCGATATCTCAGCTTCTAGCTCACTTAGAGTTGTGATCTTGGTGTCTAAACATACATATTTAAGGGCAAGGATTCCAATGGAACAAATTGCAAACACTTATCTACCGGAAATTGGCAGCCATTTTCCAAAATGGCCGACCGAAATGAAACTTTGTCGATATCTCAGCTTCTAGCTCACTTAGAGTTGTGATCTTGGTGTCTAAACATACATATTTAAGGGCAAGGATTCCAATGGAACAAATTGCAAACACTTATCTACCGGAAATTGGCAGCCATTTTCCAAAATGGCCGACCGAAATAAAACTTTGTCAATATCTTAGCTTCTAGCTCACTTAGAGTTGTGATCTTGGTGTCTAAACATACATATTAAAACAACGCATCTGCATAAAATCGTATTTTATTGTGGAACAATTCAACAATTTGCTCATAGTTCAGTTGAAACAATATTTTAAAATATGTGAAACCAGTTTTGCACAGCTTTAAAAATATTTATATGATTTGAATTTGATCATATCTGACTATAAAAACATAACGAACGTATCACCAGACAGTTGAATCAATCAATTTTACAGATATGCACAATGATTTTACAGATAAACATACAGATATAATTTGCTCGTATGATCTCTATCGTAAAGTGGTTAAAGAGATGAACATTTCATTTACGAAACTTGGCAATGAGGAATGTGAACAGTGTGAAGAATTTTCTATTCATAATGTTTCACACAGCAAAGAAAATTTTTCAGCAGCATGTGACATATGCCAGAAATGGCAGAAGCACATAACTAAAGCTGAAGTTAGTCGTAATGATATCGCATTGATCGTGACAGGCCAATTGATAACAATTCTGCATGTTTTTCTGCTGATTTGCAAAAGATTATTATGTTGCCAAGAATGGAATCTTTTAAGACAGTGATGTTTACTAGGCGAATTATAAGCTTTAATGAAAGCTTTGTCCCTTTGGGGGACAAAGGCATTTGCCATCCAATGGCAGTCTTATGGTATGAAGGCGTGGCTGGGCGTAAAAAAGAAGAAATTATTAGCACCTTCCATAAATTCTTTCTTGAACATCGGGACAAAAAGAAAATCACCTTGTGGCTAGATAATTGTAGTGCACAAAACAAGAACTGAGCTTTGTTTACATTTTTCACTTACATTGTGAACAGTACTGAAGTTGCTTGCGAAGAAATTGAAGTCAAATATTTTGAACCTGGCCACACCTTCATGAGTGCTGATTCATTTCATCACCAGGTAGAACATAGCTTGACAAAAACTGGCAAAGTTTACGATTTCTACGATTTTGTTTCATGTGTTCAACGTTCAAATTCGGGTAAGGTAACGGTCAAAACCATGGAGGTATCCGACTTTTGTGATTGGCCCGATTGTTCATCAACTTACAAATTGAACCATACTACTCCTAGACCATATCTTTCTGATATTGTTCAGATTGTTGCGAAGAGAGGAGTGAAGAACCTGGTATACAAAACGGAATTCCATGGCCCCAACATAACTTTGAACTTCTTAATTGCACGTACATGCAAAGTAGGCGTCCAAAAGCCAAATGCAAGAACTGAGGTGAGAGGGATTCCCCGGGCAAAAAAAGATGACATTATTTCTAAACTGACCATCCTGATGCCAGAAAATAGAAGACAATTCTGGCTAGATATTAAGACATCATATGTTGTGGACCTAATAGATGCAGATTAGTATGTGTTGCCAGAAAATAGAAGACAATTCTGGCTAGATATTAAGACATCAGATGTTGTGGACCTAATAGATGCAGATTAGTATGTGTTGTTCTAGAAATGTCTGATGGCAAGTATCGCCGGTTCGGGGCATGCTCCCGACGGTAATGCGATATAGTAGGGTGAAAGGAATCGATGTGCAATCGAATAACCAGGCGATCTACTTTCGACCTTTTTGGTGCCTTCCCTCTACAATCGGGCTTTGGTCCCACAGCATACCCTGCATCCATGGACATAAGTGCCTGTCTAACCACAAAATCATTTGTTTGCATGAAACCAAGAGTAGTCAAAAAGAAAACCTTACAAACTGCAACATCAGTGCCATCATCACTTTTCAAGAAATATTGATTAGTTTTAGTTCTATTACACATGTATGAACCTTGTGCAGTGTGTCGTGCAACTGGGACACGTTTACAACTGTTAAAAATGTACAGTTTTCGCTCAAACCATGTGAGCTTCCAAAACTCTGAGTTAATTGAAACCCTTCGTGCATCAGACACCTTAGTGGTACATCTTCGTTTACAACTGGTGCACGGTGGTCGAGGTGTGTGATTCTGCGCGTCCGTCTCCATTTTCTGCACTTTCCTTGAGCGTGGTGAGACAGGATTCTTCGGGTTGCACTTTCGTGTCTTGACGACTGCAATTTCTGATGTTGCAGAGGTACCTGTAACGAGATAACAAAATAACAAATTAACAAATTTTTAATTCCATTGTCAATTCTCTAGGTGCTTTGCATGTGTTGGTCCATCAGCTTGGAACTCTCTTCCCCAATCTCTTCGCCTTGAGTTACTAGCCCTATCACCTTCCCAGTTCCGTAGACGCCTTAAGACATTTTTTTTCTCTGACGCAGGCACTGAAGCAGGTCGAGAAGGCGTATATAAATGTTCGATTACAATTACAATTACAATAATTGTCAATTCTTAAAATGCATCACTTATAAATGTAATTTGCATATTCATTGTTTGCTTGTTTATTAATTTTAGCCACGTATTTTACATGTCGGGACAAAAACAAAGTCAATGCTATAAGGTTAAACTTATTATTCAAATGTCCTGGAACTTAGAGGCATTAATAGTCACACAAAGTACAGAAATAATTATTTCTTCAAGGCAACTTTACATTGACTAAAGTCTTTGTCTAAGTCCTGAAAGTCCTCCAGTCCTTTCTGACATCATATGAACTGTCTTAAGCTCTTACCTATTTGATAGATATCTGGCAAAACAGCGATGTTGAGTGGCCCTATGATGAGTGACACCACTTCGAGTAGCCCCAAGTCTCCTCCAGGACGGTCACTACACCAGGTACAGCAATGACATTGACAGCCTCGCATCTCCAGTCGAAGAGTCACCGACATCTGGTCCGGCAGCGACATCGATGGGCCCCACGTCCATGGACCTGCATTTCCCACTGGGAGGACGCTGATACCCAGAAAAGGCGTATTGTAAATTTCAGAGTTTGGAGTTTTATCTTCTCGCCAACTTCACACACATCGTTGCTCTATTCATTCTTTCCACACTTCTAAAACAAATATAAAATTTATAATGAAGTCTTCAACATGTAATTATATCTTAAACTACAAAATAATGCAGCCACGGGACGAAAGAACCCATAAAATTTAAATGGATGAGCATTCAAATTCAATCAAACTTGCAACAATTAACCACAACAATTACAATTATAGAATAAATTGGAAAACAACTATTTATTTATCAATTCAATAATTTTGATATTTACCAATCTGAATATAATATTGAAAGTAGCCTAAATATGTTACCGTCATATTAAAACGCGAGGTTAGTCGAGTAAGACTAAAAAAATAATCGCACGAGGCCACAATCAAATTCATGATAAATCATTCAAAAACATTGAAAACGTTTGAATTTAACTACACTAGTAATTGTTGTTCAAATTCACTTACCCTCGCGACGTGATAAATGTGAAAAACTCTCACGATGGATTAAAATTATAGTTTAAAAGAAATTAATTATCGGTCGATTCGAATGTAAACATTGTCCGGAAGTATCAACTGCGCATGCGCGTGAGTACGTATCTGCGAAAAACGCTGGCTCTTACTAAGCAAAAACAACGCATGTGAGATACGCTGTTCTTGCTTAGCATCGCATATGATGGCTGCAGATACGTGGTATACACATTTGCTAGTTCTCTATGATAGAATCAAGATAGGTCTTTTTTACTTCCTACCAAGGTGTAAGACCATCAATACATGCAGAAACTGCATCTAACTCAAAACGGCCAAATTTGCAGTTACGTGGTTCTTTCTTATGAGGGGCGATTAATCTGTCAATATATAGAATAGAATAATTAGTTTTTAAAAGGTGTGTAAAATAACGCAAAAAAAACGGTGATCAATCATTAATGGATGGATCCCGAATTTAACGACATCTATTGGCCACAGAGGCCGCTGACGTCCGCAGATATTATATTATAATATAGTTTATATATTAATATGTATTAAATTTAAATTAATAAATTAATAAATTATATTTTGTTATATATTAAATTATATTATTATATAGTTTAAACAGTAATTGTTACCGATTGCATGGCGAAATACAGCCTACAGCAGTGCTGTCCAACCTTTTTGACACCGCGGGCCACCGAAGAAGTAATTTTTGAAGCCGAGGGCCGCACCAGCCAACTCAAAAGCAGCGACTAAAATTTATTTAAAATTATTAACTATATCATAATTAATTATGGAGTTATCATAATGAATGCGTCTTGGGAACTGGATTTTTTGTACACTTTGTCAAATGATATGCAAGTAGGCCAGTGACTGTCTTTTACTTCATTTTAACAGAAATTGCAAATATTTAGTGAGCTGCGGCGGGCCACTTAGAATCTGCCGGCGGGCCGCATGCGGCCCGCGGGCCGCGGGTTGGACAGCACTGGCCTACAGCATTAATCGTGTTGCAACCGGAGTTTACTATTATATAGTTTAAGTTGGAGTTTGTATGGATGCAAAGTTTAGCGACATCTTTTGACGCAACATAAATAATTTTTGCTTAATAACTGGAGTTTAGTAAGTTAGTTGCTGTTTAACGACACTTTGTCTTAACAGAATTGATTAGCGTCGCCCTCCTCCTTTCTCCAGGCTTGGAACTGGCACTACCAAAGGTAGGGTAGTGGCGGAGTTTCACTTGAGTTTGAATGGATGGATGAAGACTAATGACAACTTATGGCAACAAAGGCCGTTGACGTCGACAGAAATGTTTCAACAGCTCTCACCTTTCCTATGGCATTAAGACAACTCAGTTATTACATGCATTGAAGTAGTAGTAGTTTCAGCTTAACGACACCGTGTGGTAACAAAGCTCATCAGCGTCACCCTTCTCCTTCGTACTGGCTTGGGACTGACACTGGCAGAGTACGAGCAGTTGCGGATATTTTACGTACATTGCACACCTGTTTTAAGTGTGGTATTCGCCTTATAACAGAGAGCCTAAACGTAGATTTTACTTACATTATTATTAATCCAATATTTAACGACATCCTATAGCTACAAAGGCTGTTGACGTCTTTAAAGTTGTTGATGTATTTCCGTTCATTTTCTTGTAATGTTCTCACAAATGTTCTTTCTCCTTTCTCGTCTTTGATTCCGTTTCTGATAAGATGCTGACGTATTTAAAGTTTCTGACGATTTAAGTTCATTTTCATATAATTTCTATCAACAGATTTTCTTTTTCTTTTCTTGGCTTTGATTCCGTTTCTGATAAGATGTAGACGTATTTAAAGTTTCTGACGGATTAAGTTCATTTCCGTATAATGTTAATAACTGTTTTCTCCTCAATCTTATTAACAATATTAACAATATTTGATAGATACATATTATTTGATTTGATACATATTAAAGTATTGTATCTCCGTTATGTTTGGCCCATTGGCTCTTTTTATTGTAATTCTTTTTTAACATCTTTTTTTTTTTTTTTCCCTTTTTCTCTTTTTGTTTCTTTTTTTGGTGGCTATTTCAGCTCTTTTTTGGCTATATCAGCTCTTTTTTGGCTATATCAGCTCTTTTTTGGCTATTTTAGCTCTTTTCAAATATGTTTACAAAGTTATTAACAGTACTTCTTTAAGTTTTCTAAAATAACATGTAATGCTATTTGCAAACAGAAATTCAGCACAGATGTGTAATATATATACATGTATTATATACACATTTTATTTTAACATACATCTATTTACAAGAATGCATGTTAACAATTATTTACATGACAGAATACTTAATTAAACATTTCATTAAACATTTTCCTATGAAACAATGTAATATCATTAGAAAATGCAATGAAATAATGAAATGACCATTAATCACACATATTTTGTGTTTATTGGTATTTTAATCATAAGGAATGTGTTCTACTATATGTTTGTAATAGATTTGATCTGATACTAATATTTATGACAATAATTATAGTATTTTTCCTTTATTAATGATTTTAACAAGATTATATACTGCACTCTGCAAACATCCCACATCAAGCAGAGATTTTAAATTAAATTCTGATTTATAACTATTACATTTATCTTTTAGAATATTTGAAATATTTTCCTTTTTACACTCCAATAGAATATGTTCTATACTTTCCGTAACCTCACATGTATCACATAACCCATTAGGGTGCTTTTTCATTTGAAATAGTTTTTTATTAGTAATGGCAACACCAAGTCTCAATCTACTAATTTGTACTTCTTTATGCCTATATGGATCAGAAAATTTTATATTAGTAGAAACAAAGTGGGCATATGGTTTTATAGAAGTTCCCTTGCTTTTCAACGTTATATTCTATTTGCCATTTATTTATTATATAGTCTTTAATAAAAGTATTCATCTCTTGCCCTCTCTTATAGGGCGAATACCACGCTTAACAGAGGTGTTACCTTGCGTAATCATTTTAAATGGTTTTCGCCTTTCCTATAACTACATCATGATAGGAGCTATTTATGAGCGTTGGTATTATTTGAGGGTAGCAGTAGTTGTTGTTTCAGTTTAAGTACAGTGCTATCACAAACATGAACCTCAAGCGTTTCCTAAACGGAGGAAGAGAAAGGCTGAGGAGCCCAAACCGCAGTTCCTGTGGAAGATGGTTCCAACCAGAGGGGGTGCAGCAATGTTAAGTATTGATTGAACCTTGGAAAAGTTTAGGGAAGAGATAGAGTTACCGAAGCCAACTCTAGTACAGATCACGTGAGGGAAGAGTGAGTGACGGATGGTGCGGAGTTGACGTAGATGAAGAGACATGATTGAGAGATACGACTGACATGGTCATAATAGTTAACATAATTGAGAAGTTTTCACGCATGTATTATCATCTTCAGAAGTTCTCATCGTTTTATGGCATAATACATAGGACTTCTCTAATTTATGATTAACCAAAT
This sequence comes from Aporrectodea caliginosa, assembly GCA_020284085.1. Lineage (NCBI taxonomy): Eukaryota > Metazoa > Annelida > Clitellata > Crassiclitellata > Lumbricidae > Aporrectodea > Aporrectodea caliginosa. The sequence goes on from JACEVL010000098.1 coordinate 1,036,573, forward strand.
AGGGTTCATGGCATTTATTTTGCGACGGTGTAGATGGAGTATCCGATTAAAAGAAAATTGCACCATACTATTATATCGTCGTTAATCAATAATTTAAAGGTGTCTAGTACATCTCAAATTTTTAATATTTTTTCGACGGTTTTTACTAAATATTGCGTTGGCTTCGACTTAAATCTGTTCCGAGGGCTGTATCTCGTTTGCAAAAGTTTTATCACATATCGTGGAAGCAAAGGCCGTTGACTACGATAGGAAATCTTTTGATTTTTCTAACTGTTCGTTCGGCTTAATATGGCAGTACCCTGCATAAACGTTGGTTAGTCGCTGTTTAAAGGCTTTGCGTCATAGAGATAGTAAGCGCCGTCTTCCTTTTTATTCCAGTTAGAACTACGGACAACAGCACAGTTACATATCTAATAATCGGCGTCAACGGCCAATGCAAACGTTTTTAAACTGTCCTCAAATACATTATATTCAAACTGCCAATTAGACACCTTAAAATACTGTAACTCGAAAATATAAGTCTCCACACATACGCAGGGCAACTAATCGCTCGAAAACAGTGGGGACTGTAGGTCCCAAACACGAATGAATCTTATAAAGTAATTTAATTGTTAAAAAAGGCACTTCTCAACATATATTGAGCCATGATTCGATTTGTGATTCCGTATGAAGATTATAATACAGCCCACGCTTCTGACTCTAAGACTCACTGAATTTTTATCTATTCAAACTGAAACGCTGTGACTGCTGTGTCGCTGATAAAGGAACTGCGGCTGTGGCACTCCAGAATGAATGCGGTGAACCTCCTTCACATAATTATGAGCAGAACTCACTTAAGGTAGGAATAAAGTCATTGAAAACCTTAGCCAATGGCATCTCTATATCTTTAATGCTGCTGGAGTAATGAAGTTTCAGACTAGAGTTAATACACTAATATGTCTATATAACAACGGAAACTGAACCTCTTCGCATCCCTAGACATTCCTTATAGGACTCCTTTTTCTTTAGACCCTGCTTCGTAAATGCAATTGTAATTGTAATTGAACATTTATATAGCGCCACTCTGAGATTCAGAGGCGCTCCCGACCCAGGTCAGTACTGTCGCTAACAAATAAATAGTCTTCAGGTGTTTCAGAAACAGAGGAAAGAGAAAGGCTGAGGAGCTCAAGTCGTAATTCCTGTGGATGAGGGACCGACCAGAGGGGCCGACATAAGCAACGCTTCTGGATTGAGCAGTGGCACCACGCATGTGTGGAACAACCAGAAGACCTCTGGCGGAGAACGGAGCAACCAGGGAGTGAAGAGACCGAGGTACATAAGGTCTGAAGGTATGAAGGAGCTAAGGGGCCGTTCACATATTATATAACGCTCAAGGGGTAGGTGGGTGGGTTCCTGTTTTGTTAACGTTATAGGTTTATGGTGGGTGGGGTAGGTTCAAGGTTTCGTTATATAACAAACTTTTTCAGCTTATGCTATTTTGCTTGTTTGTCTGACCATTGGACTTTCACTGTAATATTTTAATAAATATTCTTCATTACTAATTGTGTTTTAGTTACTTACTCACTCAGTGCTTTGCATAATATGGGATGTGGCTAGCTGGTAGGTAGCAGCGCTCTATTTCAAACTATTCGAGGGTGGCCATATTGTTCATTTAGGACGCATTCTCAATCAAGAAATCAATAAATTTCGTTTAATATTCAAAGTATCACACTGACAGGTCGCAACTTGTGACAAGTATAAGGTAACAAAATTGTCTTTAATAGCTCTGAGAGTTAGCCATGAATTAATTGGTTATTATACCATTGACTCAGTTCTGACAGCTACAAGTTGAAAATAAGATAATTAGAATAGTGGTGTTGTAAGTTACGGCAGCTTAAATGAGGTGATGAATGAGCGAATGAGGTGATAAATGAGTGATGTGATGAATGATTTATAAGTAGGGGATAATGTATTTAGTAGTAGTACAAGTTTTCAAATAGTACACGAGATATAAAATTTCGGGGGTGGGGGCGTAGAGTAGTGGTAACATCATTGGTGACATTCGTCGACTACCCAATTTAGTTGCCGTAATTAATACAAGTAAATTCAGCGCCATTATTACGATGTACAGGAGCTCCATACTGGTCTAAGCATCATTAGCACGAGAGAGTACACAATTTTCAGATGGCTTTTTTTACATAGCTAATTTGATAATAATAATAATGAAAGTTTCCAGTTGTGTAATACAATAAGGTCCACTGTATGTCTTTGAATGTGCTTATATAGACTGGGGGTAGGGGGTAGGAAGCATATCTGTTATATAATATAGGGGTGGGGGGGTCACAGCTGCTGTTATGTAACGTTATTAGGGGTGGGGGTAGGCAAAAAATTGAGATTTTTTGTGTTATATAATATGTGAACGGCCCCTAACCAGACCAAATAGCTGCGCATTAGAGTTAGAATTTTGAGCTGCATGTGTTGAGGCACAGGAAACCAATGGAGAGTGTCTCGAATTAAGTTAAGGCAGAGATGTGAGCAGACTTCGGGAGACCACCAGTGTGGCGGGCAGCAGCGTCAAGTAGGTATAGGCTGCAGTGCCGACTGTAGGTATAGGCTATAGGCGATATAGGCGATATAGGCGATATAGGCGGCTGCCTAGAGCGGCACTTTTCAAGGGACGGAAAATTCCGACAAAATACACGATGATCACTTCCGTCAAAAAGAGTTCATTTTTGAGTAGGGGCGGCCTTTTTGTCCTCGCCTATAACACAAAATTGCCAGAGACTTCAAAGACCGCCTCTGATTGATTGAAACTTGGACAGGGTTAGTGAAGAGAGGCCAGCATAGATGGAGTTACCGAAGCCAAACCAGTGCAGATCAGCGCATGGACAAGATCGATGACCGCGTGGGGGGCGAGTGACGGATGGTGAGGAGTTGACGTAGATGATAAAAAATGCATGGTCGAGAGGTATGACTGTCATGGTCATTACAGTTAACATAATTGAAAGTTTTCACGCATAGTAAAGAAATCATTTCCAGACTTATTGCCTCTTGTGGCCAGCAAAGGTCAGTTGACATCGACTCTACCAAACTTCGGAATTGATGATTGCGTTAAATTATGGATGGATCCACAGTTTAACGGCAGCTTATGACAACATAGGCCGTTGCCGCCGACAAAGATTAGTTTTGGCATATTACAGCTCATACGCGTTAAATTATCTATTGCTATTTACACTTATATGCTGCATCATAAACACGTTTAAAAGGTGTCTAATTACATTTGTTACGCTTGAGAATCATGGTCATGTGAAGCTACAATAATAATTGTAGCCCTAGTAGTTTCAGTTTAACGACACTGTGTGATATCAAAGATCATTAGCGTCACCCTCCTCCTTCATACAGGCTTGGGACTGACACTGCCAGAGTACGAGCAGTGGCGTATTTCCAGTCTGCAATAGAAACGTTTTAAGGATATTTAAATATACCTATATCCTTCCAGCTGAGTTTTGGGCATATTATGGTCAACTGTTGTACCTCGCATTCGACGTATTCGCAGAAATGTTAGCGATTGGTACTTTGAAGTTAACACAAGCACTCAGTTTTCAGTGTATACTAGCGACTAAAGTTTCAAGCAACCATCATGTTTATTAGGCCTACGTCAACAACCGAAGTTGATATGAAAAATCGTCAAAGGAATAAAACCTACAAAAATATATTTCAGAGTTTAAAATTAATGCATCTTGGAGCCTTCAAGGCCGTTGACATCGTCGATACAAGGATTTGGCCGACGTTATTGCGACTTCGATTCATTTTTATATATAGCGTATGTTGACAACGTTTTAAAGGTGTGTATTTAGACCTTTATAATAAAAATTAAATACTGATGACTTGACGACATTTCGAGGTCAACAACACCGTTTGCTTCGACGAATATAATTTTAGAGATATTAGGAATTATTAGTTTTTAGTAGTTTAACAGTGTTGACGCACGATTAGAGGTGTATAGTGTTTATTAACGATAAATGGGCCTAATTTTCAGTAAATTTTAGCCATTAGTATGTTTTAGTGAATACAATTAGTGGTTGCAAGAGGTTTAGTAGTAGTAGTTTTAGTTTAACGACGCTGTACGATAACAACGGTCATTAGCGTCGCCCAGGGTCGTCTAACCCACCCCTTTTCGAAGTCATTGGAGCAAGGTCCCCCTCCGCTCCGCTCCCCTCCCATGGTACGGTATTTAAAAAATTTGAACTCTTCCCAATTTCCCAATGAGATCTCCCCCATTTCTTGGGTGGAGCATTTGATCCAAGTTTTACATGGTGTAGACGACTTTGGCGTCGACCTCTTCTATATCGAGGATTGGGACTGGCACTGTCAAATTACCAGATATACCATAGTCGCAATTAAAGACTGAACCGCAGGATTTAAGTATTATAGTTTCAGTGGTAACGCGTTAAAGGTGTCTATTTTGAGTTTTGTATTTGTGCATTAGTATTCTGTGATCACTAATGCACCCGTTCTAATTTTACTGGCACAATGCAAAAACGGTACTAGGTGGATGTTTCTTTTTTTTAGTAAATGACAGACTTAACTTGATTTTCTTTAAGCTTTTGAAGACAGTAAATAAAAATGCTGCAGTGCTAGGCAGTCCTTCTCTGCATTGCGTGTTCTGGTGGCTCATGGACTTAATTAACAGATATCGTCTACATGACGTAATACAGTCAACCACTGTTGCTCGATTGATGAATTCCTCTCCTGCTTGGTGGGGATTCGCAAATTTTGGTGAGAGATAAAGAAAACTAACTCATAGAATTGGTCTTTCTGTCTAGCTACACCCTATTTTCGAAGAGATGTGCGTTAAATCTGATCGTGCTCTCTTTGTCAAAATAATGGCTGACCCTGGACATTCCCTTCATGGTTTCCTCCCTCTAGTTCATGAATCAATATACTTACATGAAAGTTAAGGGAAGGACATCAGCTTATTCACGAGCTCTGGTAAATGTAATGACATTCTTTTGAAATCACACCATACTTCCACAATGCAATGCAATACCAATAATGGTCGGTCGCTCATTCTACTAAATACTTTAACGTGGGATTTTTTATAAACGTTTATATAATAACGCCGCCATACAGAAAATCGTCATTGACTAATAAAAAAAAGGTCGTGGATACAGTCACGCCCGACGTGAGCCTATACCTGGGACTAGAATCACGCCCGTCTCGCAATTGGTCATTGCATGTCACATGATTGTGTGTAGCTGAAACGAAACGACCGATAAACATTCCCGATTGCGGTGGAAGGTTGTTCACCGGGTTTTCTAAAGACGACACTAACCCTAACCCCTGACCCTAACCGACCATCACGATGCCTAATCTGACCCTAAGCGACCCTCACGACGCCTAATTTGACCCTAAACGACCCCTTGAATCCTAACCTGGCCCTAACCGACCTCCAGATGTCCGCCATATCAACATTCCACGGAAGACAACAAGTTCACGTGACAGGCTTTGACCAATAACGCGACGGGTGTGAATGTAGTACCGGGGGATCCCAGGGGCGTCCATCCCCCTTAAGCCTATGAAGCATTCCCCCTCGTGTCATCAGATTCCCCCCGACGACCACCCCAGACGATTGGTGTACTGTAAAATAAAATTTGAAGGCTTCTAGCCTACACAGAAAGTGGCATACCGCCAGAGCGGCCAGGCAGTACTAACGTCAGTACTAAATATTACAATATGTACTTCTTCTGAGCAGCAGAGTGCGTAGCCAAGCGATCAACAATTTCGTCCAGTTTTTGTGATAGTGTCTCGTTCACAGGCAAATACTGTCAGAGATGCAAACCAGTCATCAACTATGGTTGATCTCAGTCGATTTGTCACAATGTGGATGCGACTCATTACTAGCTCAGCTGAGCAGCTGGTCACCGCAAGGGAGGCCAGGATTTTGTACAAGCTGGTGAGCGTGGGATAGCCTGAAATTTGCCATATTACACGTAATAGCTTAACATAACAAGCTTTCAATCCACTGTCCTGTTGACAGATGTGTCTTTTGTATTGTATTGTATTGTATTGTATTGTATTGTATTTGAACACTTGTTATAGCGCCCCTACCAGATTTCCCATTCAGAGGCGCTCCCGACTACTGCGCGAACGCTGAATCGGAGTTTCACGCCGAAGCGCATGAGCAATTGCGAGTGAAGGACTTGCCCAGGGTCCCTACGCGGCGACTTTGAGGTGGATTCGAACCCGCAACCCTCCAGCTGCAAGGCACCGAACATACCCCTAAACCACCGCGCCCCAGTTTGTATTGTGATGTGTTGTATTGTGTGTTGTATTGTACTCCACGTTTATAATGCGACCGAGCCACCCGCATTAAAGATCCGAGAAATTAATTCTCTGATAAACCGACCCGACCGGGAAGCGAACCCGGGGCGCCGGCGCGGCGAGCAGGCTACCAACCCACTCGGCCACTCAGGATCCTTTTGCTTGTCATCGTCGTCGCTGCCTGTGCCTGCATCATATAGGTCAATCAGTTCTAGTTTTCAATCGTCGGGAATCAAGTCTTTAAGAGGCACAGTGTCTTGCACGGCGCGATATGCATGTCGAAACTCCTGGAGCTCGGTTTTCACTATCTGCATGTGGGTCTAGGACTCTAGGTCGTAGAAGTTACACAGGTTAGTTACATGCACTGTCTGTCGGTACGCTATCCTCTTCCTTGGCGTAAAATGATCCATTTCTTCAAAAATACTTAGCATGTCATCATGGAAACGGTCCTGTATTTGACAAGCAAACCGTATATCCAATGTGATAGTGGTCTGTGCTACAGTAGCCCACTGAACACCACAGTTTACAATCCCTTTCTCAGTTTTCTGGTCATGTTGCCTAAGTGGTCGTCTTGCTCGATGAACCGGAAAGTTCGCATAAACATCGTGGGTCGTTGCAAATCGTTGTAATTGTGTAACTAGGGACAGCCATGGATGTTCATCTTCTCTGATCAGTTTCAGTTTCTGACTGCACTGACGTATCAGCTGAGCCGCATCAAATTAAAAACACATAAATTAATTTCTGAGATGGAAAAAACGGAACTGACGTTTAATGTACTAAAAAATTCTTTCCCCCTGAAAAGGCTATGAAGATTTCTGCTTCATTCCCCCCATGGGATGGACGCCCCTGGGGGATCCGATAACGCCCGGGGCGTGAGAGGATCCACTACGAAAAAAAAAATCCACCAAATGCCCTTTTCGGATAGTACCTGGATAAAAGAGAAAGTAGACTTTAGTAATCACAGGATAGCAGTATATAAAATACAAAGCTCCAATTAGACATCTTTAAAGCGTTATCATTTAAGCCATATAAACTGATGGCGGTCTTTGTTTAAATACCTTATATCTCTTTTGAAGAGTCTGGAATTACAAGAGATTAAATCTATAAATCATTTAGAATTAAATGAAATACTTTCTGAAACTAAGGCAGGATGGAGCGCAGGGGTCGCATAAGCATGATCGTGGTTTATTATTTTCGTTGTTATAGTCATTGCCACTGCAACTGTCGTAATTGCTAACAGCATTTTTTTATCATAATCACGTTCCATCGTCATCATCATTATTTAAACACGATAACACTCATTGCTCGAATGTCTAACTTCATGTCACACGAATAACTCTGTCCTGTTCCTAGCCATCTTTAGTTTCTGATTTATCCAGACATTATTTCGCTGCTTCTTGAAGACGCAGAACTTCTTCTGGCGCCTAATAAATTCCAGACATGTCTGTCCTCTTCAGCCACAGCTAATCTCTGTGTCTGAGTGGAAAATGAGTTTCTCGATCGCTGAGACAAATAGATGGCGCTAGTGTGACGGACATTCTGAAAATGTCAGCCGAAGTCTTAACCTCTGACCTCTGCAGCCAAGGTCTCTCGTCTGGCGACCAAGTGAGTGAAGTGTTTCTGCTGTAACGCATTTTGTGGATGGTTTAATGGTTCTATGTAAATGATCAGGTATTTAGAGGCAGAATAAGGGCTGAAGTTATCAACTGTTGTCGTTTTCATCATAATTATCATCATCATCATCATCATCATCATCATCATCATCATCATCATCATCATCATCATCATCATCATCATCATCATCATCATCATCATCATAGTCATCGTTTTCACACCACCATCATCATCATAATAATCATCATCGCCACCATGATGATCAACAAGACCTAACCATGATGACTGACAACATCAACATTCACCAACTTTGCGACCAGAAATTAGTTTGAACAGTTGTCACCGTTACTTTGACATAAAACAGTCATAAATACAATTACGATCAATTAAGCGCAAAGCTGAATGGAAAGGATTGTTTGTTTACTGTTTAACGACCACTGTGTTGTAGCAAACACCATTAGCGTCGCCCTCCTCTTTTATCTAGGCTTGTGACTGGTACTGTCAAAAAAATGAGGGGAAAAGAATTATAGAAAGGCAAAATTTTAGCGTGTTTACGTAGTATCAGAAAGACGCGATATAAAGGTGTCTTAACAAACCAGAAATCTAATATTATTCTCAGCCGCTCTTTTTTAAGACTGATGTAGGCCCTATTATTCCTGCGAATGAGATCATTTGCAAGTAAATAAGTATTAAGTAAGTAAGTAAGAATATTAATATTCTTTATTTGACTACCAGTAAATGTACAGTAGCAAGAAACAAAAAACACGTTTTCCATTCAGCCATTCGTTCATTCATTCATTCCGAGAATTTATACAGCTACCCGTCAGGGATCCTACTCAGAGGTGGCCCAGCCCTGCCACTGGTCAAACATTCTAAAGAGTATATATATGTATACCAGGTGTATATATATACGTGTGTGTGTGTGTGTGTGTGTGTGTGTGTGTGTGTGTGTGTGTGTGTGTGTGTGTGTGTGTGTGTGTGTGTGTGTGTGTGTGTGTGTGTGTGTGTGTGTGTGTGTGTGTGTGTGTGTGTGTGTGTGTGTGTGTGTGTGTGTGTGTGTGTGTGTGTGTGTGTGTGTGTGTGTGTGTGTGTGTGTGTGTGTGTGTGTGTGTGTGTGTGTGTGTGTGTGTGTGTGTGTGTGTGTGTGTGTGTGTGTGTGTGTGTGTGTGTGTGTGTGTGTGTGTGTGTGTGTGTGTGTGTGTGACTCGGATATATTTATGTTCGCTAGATATATAAACGACAAAACAACTATTATTACTCAAAGGTTTAACGTCGCCTTATGACATCAAAGGCCGTTGACGACAATCACACAAAACAACTATGCTATGTAAGCCGATTTTATATCCAACTACTGAGTACAGAAGCGGGTGTCCTAACGGACAAGCAATTGGAAATTGCCATTTGAACTTTGGCTGAAACGTCAATCAATACATCGAGACAAGATCTCGGAGCGGCGAATTTTATTTCTTGGTACAGTCGATAAACCACAGAAACTCTAATTTTAATCTTTCAATCTTAAAGACTGGAGGTCAAAGTTTGAACGTCCATGGATGGATTTATTTTTAGCGCAGTCCCTTGAGATTGGTCTAGTTTTGTCAGACACGTCTTGGTAGTAATTCAAGCTCAGGGAAGCAAAGGAACTAATAATCCACTGGCCTGGTAAGTCCTTCTTTAATGGAACGAAGCCCTCTGGTGGTCGGGAAATATATCGTTTTGTTTACGTAACTAATAGATTCAGCGTATAATGCTTTTGATGGAAAATCGACGAAAAATGATACTCTTAGAGTATAAATTTTCTGTTTAATGTAAAACATAGGCCTACTAATTATCAGGCAAACAAATTGTGGGGCGACATCTGTGGATAAGGATGCAAACGGATATGCAATTATTTTCATGTGTTTCCATTTCTATAGGCCTATATATGTTTGTGTGTGTGTGTGTGCGTGTGTGTGCCCTGCTAACGTAACGTCGTGTAACGGCGTTAATTAACCAGATGAAAACTCCTCATTCGAAGTTTCTTTTTCGGATGAAAGTTATTCAAACTGAAAATTTCACTGGAGTTAAAGTTAATTGACGTGTTTTCTCACAGAACAAAAAGTAAATCATCTTTCGAAACATAATAACTGTGCATCTGCTGGATTTTAACCCACATCAAATAAAAAAAATTATCGCATACAAACTAAATTCGCTGGTAGTTACTAGTGTTAAACGACATCTTGTGGCAACAAAGGCCGTTGACTGCGACCTCCTCTTTTTTCCAGGCTTGAGACTGGCACTGCACGTCACTATACGCTAGAACTGTAATGAACCAAATTCGCAGGATGGGCCCAGAGTTTAGCGACGTCTTATGGCAGTAAACGCCGTTGACGTCTACATAAATTATTTTGAATATTTATCGTCGGTTCGTTTTGTAGGCCTATAATACAGCTTAATATTGTAACGAAAATAATAACGGGATGACTCGCAAATCTACCGAAAAAGCTGGCGATGAGCATACATAGCTGTATTTACACTGTTTTAAAGGTGTTTTAAACAGAGCTTTGCATTATCCGCATTTAACGGCATATCGTGGCTGCTAGGTTTATTTGCATCGACCAGCGCTTAGAGTTATATTTGATGGATGGATGGATGGATGGATGGATGGATGGATGGATGGATGGATGGATGGATGGATGGATGGATGGATGGATGGATGGATGGATGGATGGATGGATGGATGGATGGATGGATGGATGGATGGATGGATGGATGGATGGATGGATGGATGGATGGATCGATCGATCGATCGATCGATCGATCGATGGATGGATAGATCAATGATCAAGGTTGAGGTGTGCCAATCTGTTCAGCATAATAAACTAATGTAATAATGGATCGATCGAGAGTTTAACTAACGACCTCTTGTGGCAACAAAGGCCGTTGACGTCAACAAAGCAGTTCAGGTCAAATTTGAAAACATAGCAATCGGTTGCCATGTCTTCTGCCTATATAATGCCAGTTGCGAGCGTTTTAAAGGTGTGTAAAGGAACGCTCCTTCTTTCTAAAGGCTTAGTACTACAAGAGTTTCCATCGCATTTAGTATTATTATTCCAAATTTTAAACGTCGTCTTGTGACATTAAAGCCCGTTGACCACAATACAGAATAAATATGCATTGTTTGGATAGTTGCTGTTTAACGATACTGTGTATTAACAAAGATGATTAGCGTCGCCATCCTCCTTTCTCCAAACTTTGGACTGGCACTACCACAGATCGGGCTGTGTCGGAGTTATATGCAATTTGAATCCACGGTTTAACGGCAGCTCATGACAACATAGGCCGTTTCCGCCGACAAAGATTAGTTTTTGGCATATTACAGCTCGTTAATTTGAAGAAAACGAAGTATTTATAGCGACCGAATGGCAGCATTAAAGGGTGTCAGAAAAGTCCTACAATGTCATTAATATTCATAGTTTAACGACATAAAGTAATTCATCCGAAACTGTCTATGACACACATATTGTGATAAATATATCTGATGCAAATTAAACGGTATTGAGCAGTGAGTGTCCGACACAAGAAATCTTTTAAAGTAAAAAGCAACTTCGACCACGAATGAACAATACATATAACGCTAATTCTTACTAGAAGTATAATTAAGTCATTAGAAATTTATTCTACTCTGAAACTATAAAGCGATTAATTATTAATCTTCAGTTTAATTACATTTTATGGCAACATCTACTGTTAGCACGATATCGAACATCAAAATAATAATTACACTGACAGTATGGACATTAAATGCAATTACAAAGTTATTCTTCTAAACTGTTTAGGTATCTAAGACACTCGAATTAAAAAAAATTCATTTACTAGCAAAGCATGGTACATGAGCATAGACAGTTTTATTACACTTGTTTGCAGTTTCGTTTCAACATATTCGAATATTGTTCTAGTTGCTTTCTGCAAGACATAGATGCGCTAAATTCGAGGAAAACCACAAGTTATTTGATTGGTTCCACAGTTTAACGGCAGCTTATGACAACATAGGCCGTTGCCGCCGACAAAGATTATTTTTTTGGCATATTACAGCTCAAAAGTTATTTGACGTAGGTGTGATTAAACTTATAATATTATGCCAAACATTACTCGTAAAAGAGGTGATTATTATTTGAGCAATTCTCATCCCTCAAACAGTGTAATAAATACGTTAAAGCCTTCATTTGTGGCCTTGGTAGACTAGACTTACTTCACTTTATTCAGAAACGTCGCATGATGTTTTATCGGCGACTAGTTCATTCGTCAACTTTTCTCCAGGATATTTTATTGTGTTACGTTGTTGAACACTTTCTTTGTGATTCTGAACTCGCCGGCATCTTGAACGGTAAATTTAGTTGCATACTTACTTACTTACTTAATTAAATGACTTTTACGAACATTTACGCATTTACGCAGTTTGACTTATGTTTGTTCAACATTGCGCATTGTGTATTATGAGGTTTGATTTTTCTTCTGCCATCGGGCGTAAATTTACTTACTTAATGTTCGCAAGAACTTGTATTACACCTTGATTAATCCCTATTTGGATTATGGTAATATTGTCTGGGCCTCTAATTATTCTGCTAGGTTAAAATGTCTTGTGCTTCTACAGAAAAGAGCAATCAGAGTCATTGCTAGGGATCCCTATTATGCCCATACAGCAGACAGATACCAAGAATATAACATAATGAACTTTGAGAACATGAACAGATACCTGGTTGGTAAATTTATGTATAAATTTGTCAATAACCTGTTACCTGAATCATTTTTGAACTATTTTATTAAAGTAGTAGACATACATGGTCACTATACAAGAGCATCTGGTGGTTTATGTGTGTCATATGCACGAACAAATTATCGCAGATTTTCTATCTGCTGTAACGGTCCGAAAATTTGGAATGCTGTACCAAGAAAAATACAGAATGCACTTACGTTTATCCAGTTTAAGAACTTGTGGAGGAATTACTTAAAACAAGGTTGAAAGAATGATGATTTTTGTTTGGAATTGTTTCATTTTGTGAGCTTACATATTAATCTTTAGAAAAGTGAATGTTATCAACTAGTTAACTACTGACTATTCAGCCATCGTCGATTCTAGTAAATGGGGTGTCCCTAGTTAAGCGGGGCTTCTGCCCCTTTTGGGTCTCCCCTATTCCCTAGCCAGTGCACTGAAATGTACTATGTGTTATTGGAACTGTTATATGCATTGTTGCTTTGGAAATAAAAGTTTTGTCAGTTGTCAGTTGTCAGCGTAATAAAGTAGCCTACTTGACAATTAAGTTCACAGTCTTTAGATGTGCTATGCAGTTACTTTGCATTTAAAAAAATAGTTTGCGCTCTTTAAAAAGGTGTAAGTTGTGGCAGCAATACACATTGATATTACTGCTAAGCTGTAAAATTCATGTCCAATCTGATTCCTGGAGTTTAAAAAAATTAGCAAACTAATTTAAAAAAAATATTATTTGACCTGATGTTGTTGTTGTTGTTGCTTTTGTTGTTGATGTGGTTGTTGCTGTTGTTGATTGCCGTGGTTGAGGTCAGCAATCGAAACCTTCGAACCGAAGGACAGACGTGCCTAGGGATAGCGCACGAAGGCCCACTTTATGCAACTATAGATAGACAAAAACAAGCAGGCAATGAGACACAGACACAGACACAGACAAAGTGACAGACACAGAGTCAGAAACAGATTAACAAAGATACAGAATCCGGCTTGCGCACACACAAGACAGAGACAGACTGAGAGAGACAGACAGACCGCAAAAGACAGAGACACAGAGCGATACAAAGAGACGGACAGCGGAGCGTGCTGTTTACTGAGTGCCAGTCGATACTGATGGATCGCGAGATTATGATGCGCGAGGGTTTAAGATAAGGACTTCGGACGTGCCTGCTGCCTCTGCCTCTGCTGCTATAGGGAAGAGGAGGATGGGAGGTTGATGAGGATGCTGTGGCCATCCAACTGTGAAATGAATAGATCGGATGGATGAGGACGTGATGTCGAACAACTTCTGCCGAATTCCAACGCAGCTGGTGTTTCTCTGCCTCTCTGTCTGTCTCTCAATCTGTCTGCCTGTCTGTGTCTGTCTGTCTCTCTGTGTCTGTGTGTGTGTTTGTCTGCCTATCTGTCTGTCTCTCTGCTTGTCTGTCTGCCAATCTGTCTGGCTGTTTCTTTCATGATTCTCGCTGTGAAACGAGGCCAGATATCAATGGTTTCGACGATTGTGGATTTTCGGCTTCTGAGAATCATAAAAAATGAACGGGCAAACGAAGAGATGGACAGATAAATGGATGCGTGGATAGATGAATACATGGATGGATGGATGGATGGATGAATGGATGGATGGATGGATGGATGGATGGATGGATGGATAGATTGGTGGGTGGGTGGGTGGATTGATGGACAGATAAAAGATAAAAGGCTGGATGAATGAAGGCAGGGATGAATGGATGAATGGATGGATTGATCGATGTTTGGTTGGATGGATGAATGTAGGCATGGGTGGATTGATGGATTAATGGATTGATTCATGAATGGATTGATGGATGGATTATTGTATGGATGGATATATATGAATGAAGGCTTGGATGCCTATAAGACAATAACCACCGGTAAATAACCACCCTTAGGCAAACCCCAGAGAGAGAGTAACCCCCTATACTGATGTATTAAAAATATAAATTATACAAATAATGTATATTAATCATACAGTTTATATATTAATTTATTAGACATTAGAGAACCATGCAAAGTCACAGTATGAAATTAGATGTGTAACAGAGAATGCTGTTTATTGTTAATTAGTTTGTTGAACTTCAAAAGAAAGGTTGTGAGATATTCCATTATGGATAGAAATAGATGAAATTGAAAACTTCGTATTTTCCATAAACCATTTCTATTGCATGGTAGTTGACCTCTTTCATGTGGTATGGTAATTCTTTCATGTCTACTCTTTGCCCAATTGTCTAATAATTGTATAATAATTAGTTTTTGATGTATGGTAAGGTTTTCATATCTATTCTATGTCCAAATCTTTAATAATTATTGTCTAGTAATTAATTTTTGATGTAGGGGGCCTATGGTAAGTCTTTCATGTCTACTCTCAGCCCAATTGTCTAATACTTGTCCAATATTATTTTAGCTTTGTATCTTTGGTAAATTACTCTTTCATCTCTTATCAGTATAGGGGTTATTGGCCGGTTTTTTTGCATGGGGTGCAATAGTTCGGGGCTATTGTCCGCGGGGTTATTTACCGGGGGACATTGTCCTGTTTCCGGCTTGGGTGGGTGGATGGATTGATGGGCGGGTGAAAGGGTAAATGGATGGATGGATGAATGGTTGGATGGATGGATGGATGGATGGATGGATGGATGGATGGATGGATGGATGGATGGATGGATGGATGAATGGATGAATAAATGGATGGACATATGCATGGATGGATGGTTAGATTGAAAGAAATGAATGAATGAATAAATGTATGGACATATAATAATTATTTCGTTTATTGAAAGAAATTGGAAATGGATGGACACACCGCAACTTATCACATGATGGATGGATGGAAGGATGGATGGACGGATGGACGGACGGACGGATGGATGGGGCTGGATGGTTGGATGGATGGATGGATAGATGGATGAATGGATGGAGGATGGATGGATGGATGGATGGATGGATGAATGGATGACTGGAATGGATAGACGGATGGATGGATGAATGATGGACGTAATCACTGTTCTAAGATCAGATGAATAGTTGAATAATGAATGTATTACAAAACGTTATATCAACGATATTCGGATTACATCGACCGGAAATTAATGAATAAACAGAGTCGACATCGTTTCCGCTTCTGGCCGCGAAGCATTCCGGGAAGTCGTAGTCGTCGATTTCCGGTTATCTTCGACGGAAGTCGGTCGCGGAAGGAAGAACAGAAAGAAGTGTGTTTCCTAGGAAATAGGGCGCGACTTATACACGCATTAGTCGCATCAGCGCGTTATAGAAAACACAAAGTCACCAATCTAATATTTCATTTGCACAAACATAGAACTATATTGGCATGTCGAATGTATCTAGCGGCAAGTACATTAATATATATATAATATATATATATATTTATTTATCTAGCGGCAATACATTAATATATATATAATATATATATATATTTATTTATTGCAATGCAGACAGTTAATTTTGTCGCCATCTTCGATATTTCCATCAGCATTTGCCTTAAATGCAAAATGATTGCATAATTTTCCACTCAAACGTTTCACATTATCATTGTTTGCCATGCTGTTTACTCGAACATGAAATAAGTAAAAAAAATTAGTCGACCAAACCGAAATTAACCGATTAGAATTTTTAAACAAAACAATTAATCATTCATACATAAATAAAATCATAATTATACATGCATAAATACATACTAACATACATACACACATAGATACATACATGCAAACACACTTGCATATACACTTACCAACATATAGGGCCTACATACATGTATGCATGCATACATAGATGTGTTCTGTGAGGAGATAGGTTTCTCCATGCAGTTCATCATGTGGAATAAGCATTAGCCTTATCTCTGGTTTAGCCAGCAATCTGTTTGTGCGCAGCGCTCAATTTTAATGAGTGGGATTACGTATGTCAATGGCTCTGGTAAGACCGGCTCAGTATATTGACAAACATTGGATGATGATGACTATTTTATTCCTATCTCTGTAATGATACTTCGTTGGCGAAACGAGGTATAATTAGAAGGATTCCGAGTCTATTAGTTTGATTAAAAATGCAAATAATGAGCGCATGTAGCAGACTGAGCGGAATTATCCTATAGGATTTTTGGCGTCATGTCTAAATCAGGAACTGTTCTTGGTGAACGAAGTTTTTCTGCTGTTGTTGTACCAACTTTTTGGAACTCTCTCCCCTTATCTGTCCGTTCCTCTAACTCTCTTCCTGCATCTGCTAACTCTCTCCGTTCTGCTCAATATTTCTCCATGTATCTGTCAATTCTGCTAAGCATGTGTTTGTCCGTTCTGCTCACTCTTATGACATTTCGTTCTCGACTTAACAGTTACCATTTTCAATTGCTTATCGACCATAGGTTGCTTCTCTTTCTTATGGACTGTTCTTCGGGATGTTGACCTGATTACGGCTTGATTTTGGCGTGCCATCGATTGATGCATTGTGCATTAGACACCAGAAGTTACTAATTACATTTACAATTACAATAATTGAATAATTGAATATGACCCGGTGTTGGTGGAAACATAACTGTGAGCATTTGCAGAGGAACAAGCAATATGTATAACCAGCAACGTTGAGGCTGCAGCCCTAGTTATTGCTGGTTATAGGGTACACAGCTTAAAATGTTGTAACTACTTCTTTGCAACGCCTATTAGAGCGCAGTTTTAGGAATCCTCTCACAGGATATATCGCTATTAAACATTCCTCTGCAACGTTCAACAGAGTCAATCGATTGGAACGCGTCTGTTAGCAACTTTCCCTCTGTAATCAACGGTGGCAATTGAGCTGTGTATCCGTTGAGCGATGAGCGTTGTTTGGTGGTCAGTCGAGAAGCGTTGAGCAATTAAGGGATTATTTATGGGCTCCAAGGCGATCCATACAACGCTTTGTTGACTTTTCTTTCCACCGCAGACGCGACGTATTCAATTTAACGATTGATTTTTATGTCGACGCTCGATTTTTGCGATTCATCCCAGTATTTGAACGGAATGAGGCGATGTTACGACTCCCCCATTGCTCTGGGGAGTTGAACGACAACATAACTCACCAACTTTTCAACGCAATGTCTGGTGAGTGTAGACACTCGATGTTATATAGAGAGGGCAGGAAGAAAAATTAAGGCGCGTCAGATACATGGACCTACATACACACACACACGCACACACACACTCACACACGCACACACACACAGTGTTACACTCTTCACAACGCGCGCACACACACACACACACACACCCACACACACACACACACACACACACGCCCACACACACACACACACACACACACACACACACACACACACACACACACACACACACACACACACCAGAACATCGATATCGATGTGGACAGGATCGAACTCGTACTCTCCGCGCTACAAGACGAGCGCTCTAACATAAACTATACCGTGCTCCACTACTCAAAGATTAAACCATTCAATACGTTTTCAAATAAAGGTGTCTAAGACAGAGAGCTTTTATAACTCGCCTAGCGTGTTCCATCCTTATGTATACCGCTTGCTTGTTTTTTTGCTGTTTAGCGACACTGTATCATAACAAAGATGTTTAGCGTCGACCTCCTCCTTTCTCCAGACTTGAGACTGGCACTGTCAGAGTACGACCATATTCAATCCTTTAACAGTTTTAAAGGTGTCTAAGGCAAGGATCTAATCAATAGTATACAATGTCCCACTTCTTCTGTATAGACCTCAATTCTGAATGGCCACACGTTAAACACCGCATGCGCCGTTTTAAGAGGCGTCCCAAAACTCACAATTAATGTGTTACACTGTCCGAAACGCTCATATATTATTGGCAAGTTGATACTCTATAACGACACTGTATCATTCGATAAGATTGGCGTCACCCTCCTTCTTTATTCACGCTTGGGACTGGCCCTGTCAGAGTACAAACTATTGTGTAATTTTCAAAGTTACAGAGGCGGTCTTCTGCTTTCTTTTAAATACCGAATAGCACACTTAAAAGAGGTGTGTAATTATTTTGAGAATATGATCTCACCGTTTGTGTTGCTATTGTAACTTCCATTGCGCCGGTGTCTAACGCATGCAGAATATTACAACCAAAATAATAATACTTATTGTTTATTTTTGACAAAAACTTTTACCACACATTAACTGGTTTTATTTATTGCAAGTTATCTAAATAACATATTATAACCAAATAAAACAAAGTTAAATAGCTTTCTGTGTCATGACACATCGCCGTTAAACAGTGAACTACCTACATAGTCGCAAATACCCTTTACGTTACAATGTCAAGTGAGGTTAAGTCAACGTTAACGGGACTGGTAATCGCAAAATAAACGCTCGACATACATAGCGTCTCAGGGTTATTCGCAGATCTGTTCCTCTCTCTACCATGGATTCCATTGTCCATGCATTTGTCTGTTCCAGAATTGATTATTGCAACTCCCTACTTATTGGTCTTCCCAAGGTCCGTCTATACCCTATTCAATCTGTTCTCAATACTGCTGCTCGATTGATTGCTCACCTTCCTAAATACTCCCATATATCATCATTCATGGTTAACCAACTGCATTGGCTTCCTCTCTCTGACCGCATTCAGTTTAAAGTCCTTGCTTTGGTCCTCAAATCCAAACTGGGACTTGCTCCAAAATACCCAGGGATGTCAGTCGTCCTCCTCTTTCTGCATCTTCTCATCGGCCTTTACGATCTCTGGACCGATCTGACTTCTTTGTCCCACGAGCTAGGACTACGATTGCTCAAACTCGATCCTTTGCCATCATTGGGCCCTCTTTATGGAATGCCATTCACTTCACTTTGCGTGAGACTTCCCTTTCTAGATCATTGTCTTCATCTCTCTCTCTCCTTAAAACATACTTCTTCTCTCGGGGTTCTCGCACTGGGAGCGCTACTGAATGGCCTCGGATGTGAGCGGCGCT
This sequence comes from Aporrectodea caliginosa, assembly GCA_020284085.1. Classification (NCBI taxonomy): domain Eukaryota; kingdom Metazoa; phylum Annelida; class Clitellata; order Crassiclitellata; family Lumbricidae; genus Aporrectodea; species Aporrectodea caliginosa. Next base: position 1,056,188 of record JACEVL010000098.1, read on the forward strand.
ATATAAATTACTAATTACATTACATTACATAGCAAACTTAGAATTGTTTAGACACCTTTAATTCGTGTAGTATAAGTTTATTTAAGGTTTATTTTCGTTCGGTCGTCAAGTCGTCGGTATTCTCTTCGAAGAGTAACAAAATTAATGATTCAATCGCAAGAATATTATTTTAAAAAGCTAATAATAATTATCCAAGAATTTATGTAGCGCCACTGTGGTAATGCTCAAGTCGTAGGTCGATTGTCGCTGCAAAGCAAAGATGTCGTTCGTATAAACGCAAAGGTAAGTCCGGTAGAAAAACAAATGGGAAGAAGACACGGTAGTCCCTTAGTTAGAGCTACAAATGGCGTTCAATATCGTAGTTAATCCGGCACCGCCCTTTCTTACGTTGTGCCAGTCTCAAGCCTGGATAAAGAAGGAGGGCTATGTCATGACGCCGCGTCGTTAGGCGGCAAACTACCTAAATAGTCTCAAACGTCCGATATAATATTACCATGTCAAGTAAGGTAAGATCAACGTAAACTGGCTTGGTAACCGTAAAAATAAACACGCGAAATGCACAATAAAATTTATACTTAATATAGACACCTTTAAATCGTTTACTCCAAGTTTATTTAAGGCTTATTTTCGTCCGATCGTCAGGTAATGTCCACGCTCGAAGCGTAACAAGTAATAACAGATTCAATAGCAAGAATATTAAAAAACTATAATAACTAAAGCATTTATGTAGGGCCACTAACTTAATGCTCAGGTCGCATAGGATGATGTTCGCTACAAAACAAAGACGTTGTTCGTATCAAAGCGAAAGGCAAGTCCAGTAGTAAGTCAATGGGAAGAAGACACGGTAGTCGATTAGTTAGAGCTACTAAATTAATACGTATTACCAGTTCCTTTGTGAGGTTCTAAAATGCGCTATATTAAATGCACTGATACATAAATACAGAGGCGCAGTTTACCGGTGTTACGTATAAATCGAGAGTTTAACGACATCTTATGAAAAAAAACCCGTTGACGACGACATTATTATGTTCTCACCGTTCGCATGTGTTGTAGTAGCAGTTTCAGTTTAACGACACTGTGATAACAAAGATCATTAGCGTCGCCCTCCTCCTTTCTCCAGGCTTGGGACTGGCATTGCCAGAGTACCAGCAGTGGCGGAGTTAGTGGCGGAGTTTCTATGGCGTTATACAGCACAACTTTCAGTTATTTGCCTAATATTACACATAGGATAGGATCCACAGTTTAACGGCAGCTTATGACAACATAGGCCGTTGCCGCCGACAAAGATTTTTTTGGCATATTACAGCTCTAGGATCACTATAACTTATAGGGCCAATATACCCTTTAAAAGAGGTGTGCAATTATTTTTGACCTATTCTCACCGTTCCCATAGCATAATACAGATCAAACCAAGGACTGCCGGTAGTCGTTGCTCTTGTTTAGCGACTTCTACAGTACTGGCCTCCATGGCTGTTGACGTCGACCTTACCTAACCTACAGATATGAGCCCCTTCACAGTTGAGTCCTAGTTTCCTTTCCAAATCCCACAAATATAGCAAGATGTTTAAAACTATTCGAGACAATACTTTTCAATACTATAGTCTAGTACAGTGCTGTCCAACCCGCGGCCCGCGGGCTGATTCTAAGTGGCCCGCCCCAGCTCACTAAATATTTGCAATTTCTGTACAAATGAAGTAAAAGACAAAGTCACTGGCCTACTTGCATAGCTATTCGTGCTTGAACATTTATTTTTTTGTTACTATTGTAAAGCATGATACACATTCCATACATACAATATTCATTATTATTATTCCACAATTAATTTTAATAGGCCTACAGTTAATATTTTCAGTAAATTTTAGTCGTTGCTTTTGAGTTTAATGGTGCGGCCCTCGGCTTCAAGAATAACTTCTTCGGTGGCCCGCGGGGTCAAAAAGGTTGGACAGCACTGGTCTAGTAGAACCGCAGAGTGATCGGTGACATCTTACTGTTGCCAGTATACTGTTGAAGTTGATATGGCCGCTCTTTACACAGAAGCGTTGAAGGCTTACTCGCTAAACAACGCCTTACGCTGACCTTATATATAGCAGGCACAATCTTTTTTAAAGGTGTGCAAGCACTTTGTACCAAGTTCATCGTTTCAAATTGGGTCTAAACATACCTTAGTTAGAACTGATCCTCAGACACTTTTTAAAGTAGACACTTTTATGTAGAATGTATAATATCTTTAGCACATAGGCATCGCAACTAGGGGCGACGCTAATGATCTTTGTGAACACACAGTGTCGTAAAACAGAAACCATGCGGGCGTGTTTACTTTTTAACGAATAGCTAACAAAGATATACGTAAGGTAACAAAGACCATCAGCGTCGCCCTCCTCCTTTATCCAGGCTTGGGACTGGCACTGTCAGAAAGCGAACAGTGGCGGAGTTCTAAACAGAAACCGGTATAGTTTATTCGTTTATCGAGAAAACAATCTGACAAAAACGCAGAAATGCTTACATGAGTGAAAATGGATAACTAAAGTTAATTATAATTTTTTTCAATAATCTAGTAACAATTTTTATATGAGGATCGGGGAATAAATTGAGTTTTCTTTGGGTGGGAGAGTATGGTTGTGTGCTTAAGGTCAACTATCAACAGTTGAAATACTAAACAAATATATAACTCGTCAATTACCGTAACCTGGAGGTCAAATGAAGCGAGATGCGTATGCAAATTTACGAAGGCAGAGTAACGTAAGTTCACTGCAGGGTCAGATCAAACAGGGTCAGATAAGGTGAGATGTCGCTACAGTGCACAAGCCCCGAGAGAAGTGGGTAACTATGTAAATTCCTTAAGTCACTGGCGGCCACAAGATGTCGTGAATATACCGAAATATCGACGACATGTTGTATCTGTAACCTAGGTGCAGTCGATAAGCGTCGCAACACTTTGAATCACTACTTGAAATATATCAATTAGACACCTTTAAAATGGATAACCTCTAATCTATAAATAGTCACTAACCGCTAGTATAATTACATTGCAACCGCCTTTCCCAACGTAAGATGTCGTTAAACACTCGATACTAATCGCTTACTTGTAAAGTTAAGGTTAGATGAGGTAAAGTAAGGTAATGTATGTTATGACATAATTAAAATCCGTAATGGAGTTCATGCAGTCGATGGCGTTCAATAGCGTAGTTAATCCGACACCGCCGTTCTTAGGGGTGCCAGTCTCAAGCCTCGATAAAGGAGGATGGATAAATGTCATGACAGCGTCATTTTGCAGCAATCTACCTAAATGGGTCACAAACGTCCGATATATTACCATGTCAAGTAAGGTAAGATCAACGTAAACTGGCCTAGTAACCGTACAATAAACACGCGAAATGCACAAAAAATTTATACTTAATTTAGACACCTTTAAATCGTTTACTTCAAGTTTATTTAAGGGTTATTTTCGTTCTAGTGTTGTTCCGGCAGATGGATTCCTATAAGGCTGTTTCAGTTTCAGAACAAAAAACCATTCAATAATAATTGTAAACTTATTATAAGAAAATAATAATTTTCCAAAACAACTCTCTTGCAAAACAAAGATGTTTGCATCAAAGCGAAAGGTAATTCCGGTAGAAAACCAATGGGAAGAAGACACGGTAGTCGATTGGTTGGAGCAACTGATGTAAAATACGATACCAGTCCCTTTGTGGGATAATAAAAATGCGCTATATTAAATGCCCTGATACATAGACATATCTATTGATCTGAATCTCATAGCAATGAGTTTCCACACTTTATCGACAGTCTGTGGCTGCAACGGCCGTTGATGTCGACCTTACCTTACCTTTAACTACCCTACCATACCATACCATACCATACCATACCATAGTATACCATACCATACCATACCATACCATACCATACCATACCATACCATACCATACCATACCATACCATACCATAATCTACCATACCATACCATAGAAATCATAGACAGAATAAGATGCCCTACCCTACCCTACCCTAAATACCCTACCATACCATACCATACCCTACCCTACCATACCATACCATACCATACCATACCGTACCATACCATATCCTATCCTACCATACCTACCATACCATACCCTACCATACCCTACCCTACCGTACCATACCTACCCTACCATACTCTACCCTGCCATACGATACCATACCGTACCATACCATACCCTACCATACCATACCCTACCCCTGCCCTACCCTACCCTACCCTGTCCCTACCCACTCCCTACCCTACCCTACCCTACCCTACCCCTACCCTGCCCTACCCTACCCCCCCTACCCTACCCTACCCTACCTTACCCTACCTTACCCCTACCATACCATACTCCCTACCATACCATACCATACCATACCATACAATACCCATCCTACTCCTACCATACGATACCATACCCTACCATACCATACCTACCATACCATACCATACCAGTACCATACCCTACCGACCGTACCATACCTACCCTACCATACTCTACCCTGCCATACGATACCATACCCTGCCATACCATACCCAACCATACGATACCATACCCTACCATACCCATACCATACCCTACCCTACCCTACCCTACCCTACCCTACCCTACCCTACCCTACCCTACCCTACCCTACCCTGCCCTGCCCTACCCTACCCTACCCTACCCCACCCCTACCCTGCCTACACTTACCCTACCCACCTTACCATACCCCTACCCTACCATACCATACCATACCATACAATGCCATATCCCTACCCTACCATACGATACCATACCCTACCATACCATACCTACCATACCATACCCTACCATACCATACCCTACCGTACCATGCCTACCCTACCATACTCTACCCTGCCATACGATACCATACCCTACCATACCATACCCAAATACCATACCATACCATACTCTACCATACCATACCCTACCATACCCTACCCTACCCTACCATACCATACCCTACCCTATCATACCATACCATACCCATACCGTACCATACCATATCCTATCCTACCATACCTACCATACCATACCCTACCATACCCTACCCTACCGTACCATACCTACCCTACCATACTCTACCCTGCCATACGATACCATACCCTACCATACCATACCCAACCATACGATACCATACCCCTACCATACCATACCCCACTACCATACCCTACCCTACCCCTACCATACCATACCCTACCCTATCATACCATACCATACCATACCATACCGTACCATACCATATCCTATCCTACCATACCTACCATACCTACCATACCATACCCTACCATACCCTACCCTACCGTACCATACCTACCCTACCATACTCTACCCTGCCATACGATACCATACCCTACCATACCATACCCAACCATACGATACCATACCATACCCTACCATACCATACCATACCATACCCTACCCTACCCTACCATACCATACCCTACCCTATCATACCATACCATACCATACCATACCGTACCATACCATATCCTATCCTACCATACCTACCATACCTACCATACCATACCCTACCATACCCTACCCTACTGTACCATACCTACCCTACCATACTCTACCCTACCATACCATACCCAACCATACGATACCATACCCTACCATACCATACCCTACCGTACCATGCCTACCCTACCATACTCTACCCTGCCATACGATACCATACCCTACCATACCATACCCAACCATACGATACCATACCCTACCATACCATACCCTACCATACCCTACCCTACCCTACCATACCATACCCTACCCTACCATACCATACCATACCATACCATACCGTACCATACCATATCCTATCCTACCATACCTACCATACCTACCTACCATACCCTACCATACCCTACCCTACCGTACCATACCTACCCTACCATACCCTACCCTGCCATACGATACCATACCCTACCATACCATACCCTACCCTACCCTACCCTACCCTACCCCTACCCTACCCTACCCTACCCTACCTACCCTACCCTACCCTACCCTACCCTACCCTACCCTACCCTACCCTACCATACCATACCCTACCCTACCCTACCATACCATACCATACCATACAATACCATATCCTACCCTACCATACCTACCCTACCATACCATACCCTACCATACCATACAATACCATATCCTACCCTACCATACGATACCATACCCTACCATACCATACCTACCATACCATACCCTACCATACCATACCCTATACCATACCTACCCTACCATACTCTACCCTGCCATACGATACCATACCCTACCATACCATACCCAACCATACGATACCATACCCTACCATACCATACCCTACCATACCCTACCCTACCCTACCATACCATACCCTACCCTATCATACCATACCATACCATACCATACCGTACCATACCATATCCTATCCTACCATACCTACCATACCTACCATACCATACCCTACCATACCCTACCCTACCGTACCATACCTACCCTACCATACTCTACCCTGCCATACGATACCATACCCTACCATACCATACCATACCATACCATACCCTACCCTACCCTACCCTACCCTACCCTACCCTACCCTACCCTACCCTACCCTACCCTACCCTACCCTACCCTACCCTACCCTACCCTACCCTACCATACCATACCATACCCTACCATACCATACCATACCATACCATACAATACCATATCCTACCCTACCATACCTACCCTAACATACCATACCCTACCATACCCTACCATACCCTACCCTACCATACCCTACCATACCTACCCTACCATACTCTACCCTCCCATACGATACCATACCCTACCATACCATACCTACCATACCATACTTTACCATACCCTACCCTACCATACCCTACCCTACCCTACTCTACCCTGCCATACGATACCATACCCTACCATACCATACCCAACCATACGATACCATACCCTACCATACCATACCCTACCATACCCTACCCTACCCTACCCTACCATACCCTACCCTACCATACCATACCCTACCCTACCATACCATACCATACCATACCATACCATACCATACCATATCCTACCATACCTACCCTACCATACCATACCCTACCATACCCTACCCTACCATACCCTACCCTACCGTACCATACCTACCCTACCATACTCTACATACCCTACCATACCATACCATACCATACCCTACCATACCATACCATACCCTACCATACCATACCCTACCATACCATACCATACCCTACCCTACCATACCATACCATACCCTACCCTACCATACCATACCCTACCCTACCATACCATACCATACCCTACCCTACCTATACCATACCATACCCTACCCTACCATACCATACCATACCCTACCCTACCATACCATACCCTACCCTACCATACCATACCATACCCTACCCTACCCTACCATACCATACCCTACCCTACCCTACCATACCATACCATACCCTACCCTACCCTACCATACCATACCCATACCCATACCCTACCATACCATACCATACCATACCATACCATACCATACCATACCATATCCTACCATACCATACCATACCATACCATATCCTACCGTACCATACCTACCCTACCATACCCTACCCTACCCTACCATACCATGCCCTACCCTACCCTACCCTACCATACCATACCCTACCCTACCCTACCATACCATACCCTACCCTACCATACCATACCATACCCTATCCTACCCTACCCTACCATACCATACCCTACCATACCATACCATACCATACCATACCCTACCCTACCATACCTACCATACCATACCATACCATACCATACCTACCATACCATACGATACGATACCCTACCCTACCTACCTTACCCTACCTTACTTTATCTCTCCGGAAAAATGAAAATGATTAACGCCATCATTTCGAAGCTTAAGCCTGGCACCACCCCAGTATGCGTATTGGCTGAGTTAACCATGTAAGGTTTGTTACTGTTTAATAACATTGCATCGCCCTCTTCCTTTACAGAGCTTAAGACTGGCACCACCCTAGTATGCGTCTTCGGGTGATTTGGATATACAAGGGTCGTTTCTGCTAAGCTGCATTGTGCCATTTAAAAGATGAATATCGTCGCCCTCCTCCTTTCTCCAGATTCAGGACTGGCTGGCACTGCCAGAATACGATCTGTGGCCTATTCTCACCGTTCGTATACAACATGTATGTTTTGTTTCTGCCTTCGGGCGTAATAAAGTACTGATAACACGGAATCAGCAATAGGCATGAGATCAACCGAGCCTGCGTTGGAATATGTAAAAATTATAACCGGTTTGAAAGTGTTAAAAAAGGTGTCCAACCCTGTTGCGCGATCAACAAAGCTTGTTCTGCTGCGTAAATTCCTAAATCACATGGCAAACAGTTCACATCACCCTATCCCTGTTTATGACGACCTCCACAGGGTCAGTCTCCTCCGTCCAAATACCCTGAGGGGTCGTACAACCCAATTACCCTTTTCGTCTAGCCACAACTCCGGTCTAGGCACGAATGAGCATTGGCCTATTTTGATGGTAGGAGTTTTATAGCTCAAGATTAATTGAGGTGCATTGTTTGAGTTTGGCTAGCGGAGCAATGTTAGGAGATAGACAGACAAGAAGAGACAGACAGACATACAAAAGACAAACATACAGAGACAGACATACAAACAGTCTTAGACGGAACAGTTCATCGATCATTTGCTGGATATAGATTGGTAGTAAGTGATTTATTAACCGATTCATGTATTACCATTCCATCAATCACTTAGCACATAGACAAACAGACAGACATAGACAGACAAAGAGAGAGACAGACAGAGACACAGAGCCACAGAAAGATCCACACATAGAGAAGCAGACACACAGATACAGAAAGACACAAAACAGACACGCACACTCGGAGAGAGACAGACGGAGACAGACAGACAGGAGTAGATATATAGAGAAAAATGGAAGAGAGATAGAAGGAGTTTTGTAGAGAAAGTGAGATTGGGAGAAATGAAGGGACATAGTGCGAGAGAGAGACAGGCAGACAGACGGACAGACAGACAGACAGAGGGAGACAGTGAGAGACACATATAGAGACAGAGAGAGTGCTCGTACTCTGCAATTAATCTATAAATGTCCTCATTCAAGGTCGAGACAAGATGGCCGCCAGCCAACAATAATTATGGACGGCGCTGGCAAAGTAAGTGTCGTCTTATTATACTTGATTGATGCCGTGCGATTTAAAATTCATATTAGATCATATGAGATTGGATTGGATTGGATGGTCGAGACTTTCGCGTTGAAAAGAGACAAGGTGAATTAATGAGCGATTGAATGAATGAATAATCGAATAAAACAATAGGTTAATAAGTGAGCGAACAAAATAATGAAAGAACGAATTAATCAATGAATTGATTCATCAATCGTTCGAATAAAAGCCTATAATTCTCTATCACATCGTATAAATTTATTTTTCGTGTGTTAATATAATGATTTAGAGTAGACCATTATATCATAATGATCTAATATGAATTTTAAATCGCAAAATGTCATGAATACACAGACAAATAAAATTACTTCCCTTTAGGCTGTCTAACTTTACCTAAAAATCACACTAGACCTCATCTTTGTGGCATAACCATATTAAAGATAGGCTAAGGTGTAAACACTACTCTGCTGCTCCTTTGCTCATAGATGCACCCAACTGAACGCAGTAAACCTTTACTAAATAAAGCAATGAAGTTAACAGAAACAGAATATCGAAGACGATTCCGATGTCTATCCTAATATTTCACGATTATACTCGAACTGTAAAACACCTTTAAAACGTGTTTGCTCGACTTTATATGAACACTGTTTTGCTCATTTGTGCATTGATGCTTCTGTCTGTTTTACTCTACAAAGTTTGGCGAATACTAGTCAACGGCCTTTGTTGCCATAAAAGCCTTTTTGTTTACAAACCATGGTGCCAGAAATTATTTTTTGAACAGAGCTCACCGTTTTTATGGAAACTATGCAACTCTGAACTCGTTATCTGCATTTGTTCGTTGTTGTTTATTATGAGTTTTTCTGTTTGAGAGAGCTTCTGCATTTCTGTAAAATGTTTTGCAGTATCACTTGATCAGCAATTGGATTAAAAGGCAGCGCTCATGAATAAACCGCTTAACTTTCAAGTAGCGTTTTAGAAATTATGAGGATTATGATTGCGATTTGATACTGACGAAGTTCCCTATTGCATATCGATGTAATGTAATGTAACAAGACATTTATATAGCGCCACTTAAGAGTCTCACAGAAGCGCTCAACACGTGGCCATCAAACAGCTGAAAAGTGCGTCTTTAAGAGTCGAGAGAAAACCATGTAACCACATGCTGCATTAGTGGCACGCACAGATGGCGGAAGAGTATTCCAGATCCGTGGCGCCGCAATCGAGAAGTCCCGACGAGCACGTGTGGTGGTTCGAAACGAAGGTACAATCAAGTCATTTCGCGAGGCAGACCGGAGAGCCCGCCGACCAGTTTGAGTGCCAACTGGAAGGCACAGTTCAGCAATGTAGTCCGGGGCAGTGCCAGTCGTAGCCTTCCAAACCAGCATAGCGATCTTGAAATTAACACGATCAGCAACTGGAAGCCAGTGTAGCTCACGCCGCATGTAGTCGGATATGTGTGAATATTTCGGCAGGTCAGCCAGAAGTCTGGCTGCTGCATTCTGAACGAGCTGAAGTTGACGAATGCGGAACTCAGGGAGGCAGTCTTCCGTAGACAGATGCCAGTGAAGTATCTTTCAATTGATCAATGTCTTTTCATGTTATCCGATACTCCATGAGAATTACGCAGATCGGAGACACAGTTGAGCAGAGACTGCAGTTAACGGTTTCTGAACTTCGTGAATTGTAATTGTAAATGACAATTTATATGGCGCCTGCTCTGGAAAAAGCTTCAGTGGCTCCCCCTTTCTGAGTATGGTCTCCTGTCCCTTCGATCATAAATTATATGCGACTTACCAATCGAAGGAAATCCTTACTAAATATAGGAAAGATATAAAAAATTAAGAGACTTCTTAAATAAAGGCGATGCCGATGTTTACCATAAAATACCACGGAAAATACTTTGCGCTTTGTAAACACCTTTAAAACGTATCGACTCGACGTTATATGAAATCTGTTTCGTACAATTTACCAGTGACGCTCCATTTTTCCATCGCAAGCGTTTCCCCAACAGAAGTTAAAACGGTGAGAACTGTAAAAAAAATCTGTCGTATGGACGTCAACGGCCTGTGATGCCGAAAGGAATTATAAAGCTGTTTAAATGTTTTCATTGTGTGCTATGATATGTAATATAATGTTATGGTGATTAATTTGTATAATTTTCAGAATAAAGTACATTACTACAAAAATGCAAAATAAAGTTATCCTGTAATCGTGTCAGAGATACTGTATTACAAGAAAGCACGATTTTTGTGTATATTTTCTAATTATATGAAATCTAGCTTAATAAATTTTCCGGTTTGCACAGTTTAAAACCACACCAGCATTTAATATGTTAGCTATCTGTATATTTTAATGCACAGTTTGTTTTTGTAACTAATATTGGCATGCATAATACGACGTCATTGACCGAGGTTGCCGCGAGATGTCATTACCAAAGAGGTCATAGAAAGGCCGTTGAACTGCAGAAGCGTTGTATGTGTGGACGACTTTGTGGATCTTATGGGTCATTTTACTAGCAAAAGGTTTCGTAAATATTCTGAAATATACGCGATTTCTTGTCGCTCTAACTTTCAAGCAGGCACAATGTGTCGCTAACCGCAGTACCACTACACAAATGACTCAATTAGACGCCTTTAAAACGCTGTATTCTTAGACGTGTATATTGATGATTAAATTTTATAAGTTCATCCTATAATATTGGCATAAGTTCATCCTATAATATTGGCATAATATAATATAAGTTCATCCTATAATATTGGCATAAGTTTTATAAGTTCATCCTATATCGGAGTGGCTGATGTGTTGTATAATAATATTGCAGTACTGTGTTGCAATGGTGTTTGCTGAAATATCCATGTACGACTTATTTTCGACTGTTGATTTTTGTTTAAAATATGTTATGTCATAATAATAAGAACCCGATGTTAGAAAATTATAAACATTACTTATTGGTTAATGAATATTCATATTACAATATTACTATCATTCAATTTTAGTTCTTTAATATTGCATAATGGTATGGCTTGGTTAATGTACATGAACAGTTTAAAGGAATACCTTAATCAATTATAATACATGTATGCTTTGTTAGTTAATGAAATTTGTCAGGACATAATGATCACGGACAATATTAGATGAAATACTTTATGCTGCGAAAATATTGAATATTAGTGAAATTGTAAAGCTCTGTTTCAACACCTTTAATGGTGTTGTTCGGATGCTATAAGTTTCTTGTTCTGATTGTATTGTATATTTTCTGTATTGTCGTCAACGGCCTTTGATGTCATAAGACGACGTTAAACTACGGACAAATAAATAATATAAGTTCATCCTATATTTTAGGTTGAAATCGTACCCCTTATCGTCGCATCGAGCAACCTTCCAGATATAAAACAAACGATGAGAGAAGAAACTAAAATTGAACTGAAATGCAATTATTATGTTTAAGACGTCAACGGGTATCCAACTTGCGTCTAAATACTCCGCAGTTTTTAGTAATCTATTTTTGGTTCAACCAATCACGCGTCTTGAAACGCCAACAACTGGTGCGTTAAGTCCCAGCATTCACATCGTCCGTGTATTTTCGTTTTATTGATAAAAACAATCTGACAAAAACGCAGAAATGCTAACATGAGTGATAATGGATAATTAAAAGTAACGAGACAATTTTAAAATAAACTAGTGAATATTCTTGCATAAGGTATATCTTTACATAGAGTTTCTCTTATCTGGCTGTGCAAAGTGTGTAATGGAAGTTGGATTGATGAACATAATTCTTTGCGTAAAAAGAAGTTGGACTGATGAAACGAATGCTTTGCGTCAATAGAAGTTGGATTGATGAAAAGAATTTGTGTCTATCACTAAACGTGATAAACACTGAGAATCTCGACGCGTGATTTTTTTTAGCTAAAAATAGATTACTAAAAACTGCGGAGCATTTAGACGCAAGTGGTCATCCAAATCATAAGATGTAGTTTAACCCTGCAATCGAAATAAAAAATGGCCTCAAATTTAAAAACTCGAGAGCGGTATTATGCTAAACTAATTTCTGTCGAGTCAACGACTTCTGTTGCTGTAAGATGTCGCTAAACTCTGGATCCATCCACCGTTTAAACGGCCTTTTATCATAATGTTTTGTAGGATAAGATCGACATCCAAGTCTTTGGTGGACATAAGATATCGTCAAACAAATGGAGACAGAAGAAAAATATAAAAATTTATTGAAAGATGTCACTAAACACTGCGATAGTAGGAGCAAAATTCTCCTCTGCTTAGACACCCTTAAACCGCTTATTTATGACGCTATATATGTACATGCAGAAAATCGTCGGTTTTCACCATGATGTGAAGCTGAAATACAGAACGAAACAATTAGAATCAAGAAAAATTAAATCAACTACAAGCAAAATAAATAAAATATAAAAACAGGGAAAAGAAAGGTGTAATGTCTCCAATCAAACACTGTCGACTGAATAGTACCAACCTCGGCCACCTAGCGTTCCGCTGTTAAACTAACCCCAAAGATCCCAAAACTCCATGACCGAGAAAATCTGGTGCGTGAATGGTAATTGGGCCGAACCACAGAAAACTTTACAAGAGTTAAAGAATCTACATATATTTTCAAATATCAACGGCCTTTCATGTCACATGACAACGGCAAACCCTGAATATATTTATTCAATCATTATTCCCTAAGACATCTTTAAAGCCTTTCATCACTAAATACTAGTCATTATTATAATTATTGCAAGATGCTTTCTAATTTCTGTCGTGTAAGGGAAAATAGGTTGTGTGGTAATCTAACCGGAGACTGGAATACAGAGCTCCCTGCCTTGTATGACGGTTTGGAGAAGTAGCTCGAACTCTGTTCTCTCTCCTATGAGAAGCCAATGTAGTGTATATATCGCATAGCCCGATAAATGGGAGAATTATTGAGAGTGTGGCCGAAATGAAACGAGTCTCATTCATTGCGTAAGATTATAGCAGCATCATCTAACGATACGAAATGAATTCTAGTCAATAGCGTAACAGACGAAGTTCACTTCATGAATGAATAGTAATGGCATTTCTCTTCGTTTATATTATTAAATAAACGTGACGTCTTGAGGTGATTGAGAATGTAACAGAATTTGTGTACTTAGGTAGTCTGTTAACATGGAATAATGATTGTACAAAGGACATAAAGGCAAGAATAGCAAAGGCAAAGGGAGTTATGGCAGGACTAAATTCCATCTGGAATAGTAAGCAAATTAGTTATAAGACAAAGCTGAATGTCTTGAAAACATGCGTGTTTAGTACAGCTCTTTATGCGTGTGAGGCCTGGACAATTAAAAAGACTGATCATGATAAAATCCTGGCTTTTGAAATGTACTGCTATAGAATTATATTGCATCTGAATTGGACAATGAAGGTGACAAATAAGGAGGTCCGAAGAAGATTACATATAAACGAAGATCTAATACAGTCAGTAATGAGAAGGAAATTGGGTCTGTTTGGACATATATGCAGAATGGACAATAATAGAAAAATAAAAACTGTCATGATGGGTATGATGGATGGAAGTGGACGAAGAGGAAGACCTAACAGGGAATGGACTGATGACATCAGGGATTGGTGCAAACAAGACCTACACAGTTTGAGTGTATTGGCGCAAGACAGAGGATTATGGAAACAGATGACGAAATTTGCATTGGACACCTACGGGCTTTCGGCCCATGGATCCTGATGATGATGATGACGTCTTGTCGTTGTAAATTTCAAGCAGGCACAAGATGTCGCTAAGCGCAGTACCAGTACGTTAAATGACCAATATTAAACACCTTTAAACGGCTGTATTTAGCATATACATTTTGATTTGTGGATGCTTGTAAGAAGTCCGCTACTGATCGCACTCTGTTAGTGCCAGTCCCAAGCCTGGATAAAGGAGGAGGGCGACGCTAATGGTCTCTGTTACCACACAGCTAGTCGTTAAACTGAAACTACTTACTTGCATGCTTGTAAAACTCCGCCAGTGTACAGTTCGCATTCTGACAGTACCAGTCCCAAGCCTGAATAAAGGATGATGGAGACACTAATCGTCTCAGCTCGTTTTTAAAGAGAAAGGCTCTGGCTTCCTGAGTAGGTGCGGGAGAACTGCTCCAGGCATGTGGTTCATCGACCAGAAAGGTCCAATCACTCGTTTTAATTTTATACGGATAGCCTGATGTTGCGTCGATGGCCGTGTGGTGTCGCAATACACCGCGATGATACGAAAGACATTCTGCTCTGCTTTGACACCTTTAAATCGCATGTTTCTTGCGCTATATATTACTTGGTTTTCCTTAGGTTGTTAATAGTGAAACAGCGAAGAGACTGCATTCTTGTTTTCATATGAACATTTTAAAAAGTATTCTGAAATAAATCTTAACATTTGTTGCGTTTGGAATTTGTCGAAAGATATCATTCAATTTTCTCCTCGTTCCCTTTGGTAGCTGAGTCACCGCTGAATCTGGCGTGTCCTTGCTGTCACACCGATTCGAAGATTTCTCGAATTTCTAACATAACATCAGTCGCCTATTTTAAATTTCTTCTCTCAAATAAAATGTAATGGGACGGCATGGGAGTAGTCTCATCCAACTATTTCAATATTTAGACAGACAGACAGAATGGACAGTATTACGAGTGAGTGTAATACAGCGCAGATAGATAAATTTACATCCCTTATACTGTCTTCCTTTACCGTATGTTGCTGGCATAACTATAAGGATAGATTCAGATGTAGACTTTCGTCTGCTTTTTTGCTGATATATACAATACAAATGAGCGAAATAAACCTTTTCTAAATAAAGCAATGAAGTTAACAAAAGAGAGTAATTTTTGAATGAAGGCGATGCGGACGTTTATTTAAAAAATCACGATAATACTTTTTTTTTAAAACACCTTTAAAACACCTTTAAAATGCATTTACTCGACACTATATGAACTCTGGTTCGATTAAAAGTTTAGTCGCTATTGGGCAGATCTTCCATGAACACTAAAAACTTTTAGTTGTACGCGTCAACGGTCTTTGTTGCCAGGAGCCTCTCTTTACTAACCATGTTACCGCGGCACCGAATGGTTAAATTCTTTGGATTAATTTTTGATTCTAGACTGACCTTGAAAGAATTATTTTTCAAAAACTTAGAAAATCAAATCAAATGCAACATAAATTTGTTAAGAAGTCTCACAAGTAAAACTGAAACTCGAAGACATGACATTGTATACGTTGGATGCACCTTGAAACAAGAAAGACAGGTGAACTGAAGAGAGAAAGAGTAAACTTTTTTAGCCTGGGATTGGGTAGCAGTCACGCAGCATTCTCCAAAAGCAGCTTTGAAAGTGAATTATACGAAAATAGTAGAAAACTTATAATTGTATATATATTTTTTAGAGACAAACATTTTAATGTCATGATATTTAAATGTGAACTGTGTAAGGGGGTCATGAGAGTTCCCAAACTCCGATAAATTATGAGAAGAAATGTTTTCAGCACATCAAAATGAAATGTAAACAAGGTAGAAAGAACACAACTTTTCAGGGCTATCAAACAATAAACGCATAAAAAATGAACCATAGCCAAACGCTGGCGTTTCACTGTACACACCTTTAAGTAAGAAATATATTAAAAAGTGACATCGATAAGGAGAGGTCGACATCAACGGCCCTTGTAATCATTAGATGTCCTGAAAAAGATACGCAAGAACATTATATTCAAACCCTCAATTAGACACCTCTAAAATACTTCCACAAAATGATATAAGTTCCCAGAAGGCTCATTTTACACAGATTTTCAACGGATATCACGGTATTAATTTATGATCGATATCAATGGGATTGGCTGTCATAAGATGAAGTAAAAATATGAACAGAAGAAAACTATAATAGATTGACCGAAAGATTTAACTAACCACTGCGATAATAGGATCAACAGTCTGCTCTGATTTTACACCTTTACACGGCGTGTTTCTGACGCTATAATATACATAGGCCTACACATAATTGACTGTCCAATTTAAGCTCTAGTGTCAGGCAGCGCCAGTCCCAAGCCTGGATGAAGGACGATGGCGACGATAATGATCTTTGTAATCACAAGGTGTCGTTAAACTGAAACAACTCCTAGTAAGTTACACGGTTCTTAATAATAATAATAATAATAATAATAATAATAATAATAATAATAATAATAATAATAATAATAATAATAATAATAATAATAATAATAATAATCATTTTCTTTATTAATTCAAACCGACAAACGCAGTGTGATTACAGTGTACAGTTATGCAATTGAAATCTTAACTACTAACAGAACAGACAGCCTGCAATACAACGGCGCTAATAGCAGCCTACAAAGCATGTCCGCCCAACGGGGGTTCGAACTCGGTACCTCTTGCTCTCTGTGCCAGATGTTATCCAATGCGCTACCGATGGAGACTGTTCGGTGTTGTAAGGTCAACGTCAACAATTTGAAAATGATGTTCGTTCTAAGTATGATCATAAAAAATGATCTTGATGTCACTAATAGTATTTACTACTCATAAGAATGATCAAAAGAATGTGCATGAGAATGTGTATGAGAATGATCTTGAGAATGATCATAAGAATGATGTTGACGTAACTCACTAAAATGATCGCAAAAATTGGGTTAGGTAAGATTGACATCACAATCTGGCAGCCGCAAGATGTCGTAAAAATGTATACAGTAGAAAAAAATATAAATTGATGGAAAGATCTCACTAACACTGCGAAAATACTAAAAAATAAATCTCTACTTAGACACCTTTATATGAAGTATGTAGGATGTCACATATACCTAGATAAAGGACTGTCCAATGGCTACTTTTGGCGAGTACAGACTATGTTCAAAGAAAATGTATGAATCAAAACTAGAAACAAACAATAATAATAAAGAAAAAACGAAATAAAATAATATAATAAAAAACCAAGTTAAAAGAAAGGTTTAATTTCACCAAATAGAACCAACCTCGAACACATTACGTTTCGGCTTTGAACTAACCCGAACGATCCTGACACTCCGTGACAGAGAAAATCTGGAGAGAGAAAAATGATCGGAAAAACCGCGGGACAGAAAACTTTACGGGAGCCAAAAAATATGCAGGTGTTGTCTGTCACACCACAGAACAAGGGCACTCCCTGGAGAATTTTTCGATCGCTATTTCCTACCACGTCTTTAAAGGCATTGTTACGCCAACCTCTCCGGTAGCCTCGAGTTGCCGTTAAACTCTCGATACTACTTGGTATATTTTCAGTGTCTTTCTAATTTCTTTCTTGTAAGGTAAACTGAAGCGTATACTAACCAGAGACTGGAAAATATGACTCTCTGACATGTGTGGCAGTTTTGAGAAATTGATTGTACCCTTCGATGATCCAGCATAGCGTGTCTCTCTCGCATAGTCCTGTATGTGTGAGAATTATGGAGATTGGATGCATTGGTTTCCCAGTCACTTTTAAAACACTCTTGTCGAGGATCCAGTGTAGAATGTCCCTCGTATAGTCCGATATATGTGAGAATTATAGAGACTGGCGAACGGAGCTCAATGGGGAAAGCAGCTGACGGATTCTGAAAATCGACATCCCAACAAGAATGGAATTACAGTAGTCGAGGGACCGGTTGTGTAAGGTCTGTGCAGGGTGAACGACAAACTTGAAACGGATAAAACGCATTTGCGAAGCTGAGTGTCCAAGGAGAGGAAGAAAACCTGCAAGCAGAGAAAGTTCATTGAAACGCACCACATATATGGAAACCTTACACGAGGAAAATAATTCTTAATTGACGTTAACGGTTTTTGATGCCCTATGATGACTACAAACCGTGGAGAGTTTTTAATCATTCGCTATTTCTTACCACCTATTTAACACTTCAACGACGCGCTGCATTGCTTCCCGTGATATTTAAATCCACGCTCGTCGTTGAAGTATTGTCCTGTCTTCAGCCATCCTCGAAACGAGAGTTGGCCGCGTCATGCTCAATATTTGGTTAAAGTATTAAACACCTTTAAAACGCATTTGATCGACGTTATATTAACGTTGTTCCGCTCAAAAGGCAGTAATTGGTTCAGTCCTGTTAAATAAAGTAATCCTGTAATCATGCAACAGCTCTATATATAGAGCTGTAATATGCCAAATAATAGTCTTCGTCGGCGGCAACGGCCTACGTTGTCGTAAGCTGCCGTTAAACTGTGGATCCAATCCAATCATGCAACAGCTGCTTGAAGTAATCATTTCTTACTGCATACTTGATAGTTTCGTGCAAGACATTTGTGCAATGGTAATGCTATTAATTTTAATGTCGAGGTTAGAAATCAAGTAGAAAGTAGTAGAAGTAGACATTAATTTAAGACGAGGTCGGAATGATGTAAGGCTTGTTTTATTTATCAAAGTTCAAAGAAAGTCTGTAAGCTCTAAACAAAGCTCATGTTAGATAATCTATCTATGTAACATAATCTATCTATTCATCTGACAGAAGTACATTACTTTCATCAGCAAATATTCGTGAGTCCATAGCCTAGTCGATAAACACTGCGATATCGCGAAAAAATCTGCTCTGTTTTGACACCTTTAAATCGCGTGTTTCTGAAGTTATATATAATTTGGTTTCCTTCAGTCGTTAATCAAGCCTCATCAAACAAAGAGTCTTAACGGCCACAGAAATGAACCGTTGACGGTCAAGTTATAGAATTCTATACAATTACAGCCTAAGCTTCACTTTTAAATGTGAAGAAATTGATTTGAAATTAAGATGATCAAATAGACGTCGACGCCTTATCGATAATTTCTGTCACTGAGCTACTACCACCATCGAATAAGAAGCCTCTGAAATAAGTGCACGCAAAAACAATATGACGACCTGAAACGAATGATATGCAGTCAAGACAATGAACTGATACAGAATTAGTTTTTAAGATCTGAACGGCCATGACAGCCATAAGATGTCGTTAAACATTGAATTATATTTGATTAGAACCTCGGCTACTGCACATTTGAATGCGCTCCTTTTAAGAAATAGAATCAACATATAGTATGCAAACAAAATCGTAACTGAGCCTCTGTTCTTCGGCGTGCCAGTCTCAAGACTAGAAAAAGGAGGAGGATGACGATAATCATCCATTTTTGACACAGGGTCGTTAAACAACAATTCACCAAACAGTCGTTAATCCGATGAGTTAAACTTCTAAAAGATGCTGATATACAGTTCGACCACTCGAAAAAAGAGAAAAATATGTCAAATAAAAACAGGAAAAAACAATTAAAATAAAGAAGAAACGAAATATAAAAGATTTCAAATGCAAAAAACCGGAAGGAAGAAGTTTTATTTCACCAACAAAGTGACGCTGTTAACAGAGAAACACCGACCACAGCGACAAATTACGTTTTGATGTTGAACTATCCGCAACATTTTAGTACAACACATCACACAAAAGAAACCTTTACAATAGGAGCAATCTTCAATTATTGTTGTTAACGATCTTATGACGACGGAAAACCTGGAGATTTTAATTAAATGGATATTTCCTAACACTTGTGGTTGGCGTGCTGGACTATCACCCGAGAGGTTGGGGGTTCAATTCCCCGCCAGGGCAGAAATTATTTCGGGATTACAGCTCCCCGTGCAGCACTAACCAACTCACCCAAAATGAGTAAACTGACCGCTCACCGTCGGTAGGAAGATTAGACGGCGAGGGAGAGGACTGGCCATCTACTGTTTAACGACATCTTGCGGCTGCCAGGGCCGTTGACGTTGACCTCACATTACCTATTAATTCAGAACCGTTTAATTTGTGGCCGAAGCTGCTTCTCACAAAATTTATATAGAAAAAAGGTTACCTTTAAAAAGGTGTTTAGAGGACAGCTCCAACTTAACGATTGCGCTTCTACTGGAACAAATTATAGTTCGAAGGCAATCTCTAAAAAGTTATTTATGGAATGCACTACCATGTGGTTGAAGTCTAACCAAGAATTTAAAGATCAATTCGCTTTTAGACCAACTTGGTCCACCACGGCGGCCTTACCTCCATTCGGTGGCATATCTATGAGAATAGAGTGAGGTGTACATTTTCCTATCATGCTCATTCACTCATAGACGCACACAACTGAACGCAGGGAACCTTTACTAAATAAAGCAAGGAATTTAAAAAATAGTTATTTTTTAATGAAGGCTATGCCCAAGTTTACCCTAAAACACCACGAATAATAATCGCAGTTTTTAGACACCTTTAAAACGTATATACTCAACGTTATATGAACGCTGCTCCATCAAGTATTGTAGTTTGACTACAACTTGAAACTCATTTAGCGAGTCGACGTCAAAGACCGTTGTTGCCGGAAGCCTATTAAACTAAAACAAAATTTAATTTAATATTCTGTCCAAAAACAAATTCATTCATTCAATCATTCATTCATTCATTCATTCAGAGGACTTATATAGCGCCCCTCCGAGATAACCTACACAGAGGCGCTCCCAGCCCAACTCCGGTGATAGAAAACCTTTTTAAAATGAAAAAGTACCGATTATCTCTACTGAGAAGCAAATAATTATTTAACTTCTTTAAACTTCAAGAAGTGTTGGAATAAACTAAGAATTAGCTAGCAGCATCATCACCTCATTCATCGCTATCTTAAAGGACATTTATACACCTTTAAATGGTGTCGCTTGAACGCTAAGTTTCTCTTTTTCATTGTATGTTATACGTTGTGAATTGTCGTCATCGGTCATTGATGTCATAAGACGACGTTAAACCTTGGGATAATAATATTATTAATAATAATAATTTTCAATGTCTCATTGAAGAGAGCTGTAATATGCCAAAATAATTTCTGTCGACGGCAGCAGCCTTTCTTGCCATAAGCTGTCGTTAAACTCTGGATTCAATTACAAGTATTTGTCCCCACAGCCTCGAAAGAAATACAAAATGTTTATTGCATATACATTTTTTTAAAGAAGTATAAAACTAGTACTGCTAAACTAGGTCATTAAAACTTACAGCACTAAATCTGTAGTATTTATACATCATCATCATGCAGTATAATTGTAGTAGTAGGCCGAGTATAGGGCTAAAATAAGAGAAAAATAGAGGTCGTGCGGGCCGCCAATGAACAGCCCGCGGACTGCGAGTTTCCAACCCCTGGGTAAACACATGATATAAAGCAAAAAAGATAAAGCCGAATTAGCCAATGTTTCGAAAATGCAAAAATTATAACCGGATGGAAAGTTTAAAAAAGGTGTCCAGCCGTGTAAAGATCAACAATTCTCGTTCAATGGCGTAAATTTCCAACTGACATGGAAAACATTTCGCATCACCCTATCCTTTGTTTTTGACCTCCACTGGGACATTTACCTCCGCCCAAATTCCCTGACGGGCCGTACACCCCGATTACACTTCACGAAAGGCCATTGATCCGGTCTAGGCGCGCATGCGCAGTGGCCTATTTTCGTGGTTAATTGAGGAAAGTAAGTAAGTAAGTAAGAATATTCTTTATTTGACTACCAGCAAACGCACAGTAGCTTACAGCATTGTGTGAGTTTGGCTAGCGGAGCAGTGATAGCAGATAGACATATAAGAAGAGACAGACACAGACAGACACAAACAGACAGCCTTAGACTGAACATCGATCATTTGCTGGAGATAGATTGGTAGTAAAATGATTTACTAAGCGACTGACGATTCATGTATTACCATTCCATCAATCACTTAGCACATAGACAAACAGACAGACATAGACAGACAGGCAGGCACACACACAGAGATAGAAAGAAAGAGAGAGCTCTGCAATTAATCTACATGTATAAGTCATCCTCATTGAAGGCCAAGACAAGATGACCACCATCCAAGAAGATTGCATTGTATTATATTCAGACATTTATAAAGCGCCTATATAGGGAGAGTTACTGTTCAGAGGCGCTCCCAGTGCGCAAGGCCACAAGAGAAGAAATAGGTTTTGAGAAAAGTAAAGGTGGAATAGAGGTTGCCAGCTACAATTTGAGAGCATGTAGACGGAGACAGCGCATTCCAAAGAGAGGGACCGATTGAGGTAAAGGACCGGGACTGAGCCATAGCCGTCCTAGTATGAGGAACTAGAAGATCAATTCTGTTTGAAACGCTGAGTGGACGATGCGAGGAGGCTGAAAGAGGCCGGAGTAATACATCAGCTAGATATTTCGGGGTAAGACCCCTTTGTGCCTTGAAGACCAGAATGAGGATTTTGAATTTAATGCGTGCAGAGAGAGGAAGTCAGCGTAGCTGTTCAAACATGAAGATTGAAATGTGACAGTTGCGAGGTAGGCGTCCTATTAATTATTCTCATAATACTTGCACCTAACTAATCATGGGAATCATTTACTAAATAAAAAAAGGGAAGGAAAAAATTTAAAGTAATTGTTTAAAACGAAGAGATGTCGACGTAAACCATAAAATACCACGAAAATGCTGAGCATTTTTAAACACCTTTAAAACATATTTACGTGACGTTATAATAATGTCTGTTTAGTTCAATTTACCAGTGGTTGTTCTTTCTTTAAGCAGGTTGTACAAAAATTCTGTCGTATCGACGTCAACTCCATCAGGAGTCATGAAACTGTTTGAGTAATATCCATCGTTTGATAAGCATGTAATTAAAATGTTAGGCTAATTAATTTGTATAAGTAAGTAAGTATTTAGTATATCCGTTATTGAGAAGCACTAGCAAACGCACAGCACTGTACATGTCAAGATTAATACATTCCAACAAATAAATAAAAATGTATATATACAACCAAAGAATTGAATTAGAAGCTTTATTGTACATCAGGGAACATAGAGGAAGAAGAGCTAGGTATAATTCTCTAAATAAAGTGTATCAGCGGCCGAATGAATAAATAAAGTTATCCTGTAATGATGTCCGATATATTTCGATCAAGCAGTTGTTTTCCTGCATACTTTGCTAATTTCGCACAGGACACTTGCGCAATGTTAATGTTATCAATGCAAATGTTAAAGTTACAATTAGAGATTAATTTACTAAGAGATTAGAATTATGTAAGTCCTTTCGAGTTCAAAAGTCTTTTAGCTCTCAGTCAAGTCGATAATTACATGTTGTAGTTCGACATTTACTTTATTAACTAACATATCTATCGATCTTTCTGGCAAAAACTCATTAGTGGCATCAGCAAATGCTATAAACTGAAGCATTGATGAAGTTCAGGTAATTACTTTGCTGATGCATGTAAACGAGACTGATAAGAAATTGATAAATTAATATTTAATAAATGTCACCAACTTGCACAGTTTTAAACGACAGCATCTATTCAACCTAGCTGTATATTTCAACAGTAATAACAATACATAAAGTGACTAAATTAGACACCTTTAAAATGGTTGTATACTAAGATATATATATTGATTAATTATTTAGTTTTATCTAGTCGATCAGTACGAAAATGGTTACCACTACATCTGCTACATCCAACATGTTGATTTTCCAAGAAGAATGAATATCGCCACCTCAAACAACCTAACAGACACGAAACAAGGAGAAGAACTTAAAATTGATGGAAGAAACTCCTATAAAATAAATTGAAATTCAGCCATTATCTTTAAAAATTTAAAAGGCCGCAGTAAACATAAGATGTGGTTAAACCATGCAGTCATTATAAAACCCTGATTCCATATACTAAAAATCGAGAACTGTGCCAGAATAATTTCTGTCGAGGTCGACGGCTTTTGTTGCCATAAGATGTCGCTAAAACATGGATTCATCCATCCATTAACACGGTCTTTTTTGAATAATGGTTAGTAAGGTAAAGTCGACGTGAACGGCCGTGACAGCCAAAAGATATCGTCAAGCAAATTGAAACAGAAGAATAATTTATAATTTGACCGTAAGATGTCGATAACACTGCGATAATACGAACATTTCGCTCTGCATGAACACCTTAAAATCGCTTATTTATGTGGCTATATATAGAGTCAAATCAGCGGTTTAACTGATGATGTAAACTTACTGAACCCAAAACGGAACGAAACAATTATAATTAGAATAAGGAAAAAGGGAACTACCAAAATGAAACTTTAAAAATCTGCGAAAATTAAGGTTTAATTTAACCTTTCAAACACCACCGACTGAATAGTATCAACCTCTGTCACTTGAATGTTTCGCTGTTGAACTAACTTCAAAGATCCCGACACTCCATGGCCGAGAAATTCTGGAGGGAGAACGATAATTGGTACGAACCAAAGGACAGAAAACCTTTTAACCTTCGGAGGCCGAAGTGGGGTAGATTTCTACCCCAGCGGTGTTTGGATGTTGATTGCGGAGTAACTGTAGGTAGTCATAACTTGACGTTCCACATGTTTACAAGTTAACACCCCCGACATATTCCCACACCAAAACGATCATCATGTCATGTTGTCTGAGAAAGTTATTTCAGTTCAAAGTGTCATGGGGTAGAAATCTACCCCACTTCGGCCTCGGCGTTACAATTTTTTCGTTCATAATGAAGATGTATTTATAGCAGATAGTACTCAAAATGTGTGTATCTAAGCTCATAGATAAGCTAGAATGACAAATAAAGTGTCTATTGTAATAGTTCCAAGGTCAAGGAAACGAACTATGGCATTGGCAATAGTGTGGGAATAGAACTATCCAAGATGGCGGCCAATATGGCCGCCCAGACATAAAATGTGTTTATCTAAGCTCATAGTTAAGCTACAATGACAAATGAAGTGTCCATTGTAATAGTTCCAAGGTCAAGGAATCGAACTATCGCATTGGCAATAGTGTGGGAATAGTACTATCCAAGATGGCGGCCAATATGGCCGCCGAAACATAAAATGTGTTTATCTAAGCTCATAGTTAAGCTACAATGACAAATGAAGTGTCCATTGTAATAGTTTCAAGGTCAAGGAATCGAACTATCGCATTGGCAATAGTGTGGGAATAGAACTATCCAAGATGGCGACCATATGAGCATAGATATACACATTTTGAGTTTCGGCGGCCATATTGGCCGCCATCTTGGATAGTTCTATTCCCACACTATTGCCAATGCGATAGTTCTAAGGTAAAAGAATAGAATGGACACTTCATTTGTCATTCTAGCTTATCTATGAGCGTAGATATACACATTTTGAGTTTCGGCGGCCATATTGGCCGCCATCTTGATAGTACTATTCCCACACTATTGCCAATGCAATAGTTCGATTCTTTGACCTTGAAGCTATTACAATGGACACTTCATTTGTTATTATAGCTTATGTATGAGCTTAAATATACATATTTTTGAGTTTCGGCGGCCATATTGGCCGCCATCTTGAATAGTACTATTCCCACACTATTCACAATGCGATATTTCGATTCCTTGACCTTGGATATATTAGAATCGACACCTCATTTGTCATTGTAGCTTACCTGTGAGCTGAGATATTACATATTTCTTTGGGGTAGAAAACTACCCCACTTCGGCCTCCGTGTCCAGAAACGGAGCTTCGGCCTCCGAAGGTTAAGAGCAAAATACTCTGCAGTTGTTGTCAGCGGTCTTTCACATAACATAACGGAAATCCCTGGTGATTTTTTCCATCGCTACTTCCTGGGGGCCCGATAGCGCATTGGATAACACACTGGCATAGAGAGCGAGAGGTACCGAGTTCGAGCCCCGTAGGGCGGACATGCTTTGTAGGCTGCTATTAGCGCCGTGTATTACAGGCTGTCTGTTCTGTTAGTAGTTAAGATTTATGTCTTCTGTCATTTGCGTTCTTGTGAATTATTTCAATTGCATAACATGTAAATGTACAGCGCAGTGCGTTTGTCAGGCGCTTCAATAAAGAAAAAGATTTATTATTATTATTATTATTATTATTATTATTATTATTATTATTATTATTATTATTATTATTATTATTATTATTATTATTATTATTATTATTATTATTATTATTATTATTATTATTATTATTATTATTGTTATTATTACCACGTCTTTAAAGCCATTGTTACGCCAACCTCTCTGGTACCCGCAAGTTCCTTTAAAAGCTCGACACTACTCACTATATTGCCAGTTGCTTTCTAATTTCTTTCTTCTCAGGTAAACTGAGGTGAATGCTCACCAGAGACTGGAAAACAGAGTGGTCTGCCATGTGTAGCAGTTTGGAAAAGTACAGATCGAAGTCTGTTATCTCTTTGAGGATCCAATGTAACGTGTCTCTCTCATATGTGAGAATTATGGAGATTGGCGGGCGGCAAAGGTTGCCCAGTCACTTTTAATACACTCTCGACGTTAAGTATTAAACACCTTTAAAACGTATTTTATTGACGTTATATGAGTGCTGTTCGTCCAATAGGGCACACAATCCTACTACGATGAGAGGACTGCAAATAATTCGTCGTAACGACGTCAACGACCTTTGTTGCCACAAGAAAAGTCATTATTTAAATATCGTGTAATACGCCTCGATACATCGCGTGATATGTATGTAATTAAAATGCTATGATGATTAATTTGAATAATTCTCAAAACAAATTGTATCGCCTGCGGAAATTAATCAATAAAATTATCTTATAATCATTTCTGGATATCTTTGGTAAGGATTTCTCGTGCATGCTTTGCTAATATCGCACATGACACTTGTGCAATGGTACATGTAATGTTATCAATGCTAATGTTGAGGTTTTAATTAAAGATTAATCTAAGATAAGATCGAAGTAATAAAACGTGCCAGGCAGTGCCAGTCTCAAGCCTGGTAGAAGGAGGAGGGCGACGATTAGCGTCTTTGTAATCACACAGTGTCGTTAAACTTAAACTACTATTACAACTTTACAAGGGCCTTTATGGAGATTATGCAGTATTGTAAGGTCGACATCAAAATTTATGAAATGATGTGAGTTCTAAAAATTATCATAAAAATGATGTTGATGTTACTAATAGTATTGTTCACAAAAATGCTACCCATGAGAATGATCAAACGAAATGTTTATGAGAATGGTCTTGAGAATGATCTTAAGAATTATGTTGATTTCAGCCTACTCATTAAAGTGATTGTAGAAATGGTGTTAGGTATGGTTGATATCCAAAATCTGGCAGCCAGAAGATTTCGTAAAAATTGAAATCAGAAAAATAATATGAAAATTTATAGAAAGATGTCACTAACACTGCAATAACACTATCAAAATTACGCTCTACTTAAACACCTTTAACTGGCTTAAGAACTCCGCTATATATATCTGGATTATTGACTGTCGAATCGTTTGTCTCCACGAAAACGTTGAAAATGCATGAATCAAAACAAGAAACAAACAATTATAATACAGAAAAAACTAAATAAATATTAATAAAGTAAACAACCAAGTTAAAAGGAATGTTTAATTTCACCTATCGAACACTATCGACTGAATAGTACCAACCTCGAACTACACCACCGTGTGGGGCGCGGTGGTGTAGTGGTATGTTCGGTGCCTTGCAGCCGGAGGGTTGCGGGTTCGAATCCACCTCAAGCCGCCGCGTAGGCACCCTGGGCAAGTCCTTCACTCGCAGTTGCTTATGCGCTTCGGCGTGAAACTCCGATTCAGTGTCCGCGCTGTAGTCGGGAGCGCCTCTGAGTAGAAATCTTGAAGGGGCGCTATAACAAGTGACCTTAATAAATAAATAAAATAAATGACGTTTCGCTGATGACTTAACCCAAAATGATCCCAGCATTCCATGACCGCGAAAATCTGGATGGAGAAAGATTACTGGAGCGATTATTACGGGACAGAAAACTGTTTACAAGTGTAAAAGAATCTGCAGCTGTTGTCAATGGCCTTCCACACCACCTAACAACGGCAAACCCTGGAGATTTTTATTCAATCGCTATTTTCTACCACATCTTTACAGCCATTGATGCGCCAACCTCTCTGGTAGCCGCAAGTTTCCGTTAAACGCTCTATATTACTCAGTAAAATATTGCCAGTGGGTTTCTAATTTCTTTTTTGTAAGGTAGCCTGAGTTGGATACTAACCTAAGACAGGAAAACAAGATCTGTGCCATGTGTGGGAATTTGGAGAAGTAGATCGAACTCTATTCTCGCTTCAAGGATCCAGTGTAGCGTGTCGCACGCATAATCCCGTATGTGTGAGAATTATGGAGATAGACTTCATTGGTTTCCCAGCCACTTTCAAAACACTCTTGTCGTTAAACACCTTAAAAACGTATTTTCTTGACGTTATATGATTGATGGTTCGTTCAAATGAGCATTTTTTTCTTTTCCTATTTGTTAAAACGGTGATGATTGCAAAAAATTCTGTCGTATCGACAGCAACGGCCTTTCTTGGCACAAGAAGTCATTTATCTAAATGTCGCATCGTATTTAGTAATTTATATAGGGTTTATCGAGGAATAACTATTCAGAGGCGCTGTAAGCACGGAAGCCACGGGGAAAAAGAAACGCCTTTAAAGAGCGAGAGACCAATAAGGAAACCAGTCATTATTTTCACCTTTAGTAAGGGGAAGGTAATTCCAAATGGAGGGACCAACCACAGCAAACTAACCCTGCGATAAAATAAAAAACATTACCGGTATGCTCTGCTTACACACCGTTAAATCTTTTGAGTCTGACGCTATATATAAAATAAATAATTGACCTCCATTAATCTTTCCCTCGGTCTACTGTTTGGAAAAGGTAAATGAATGAATCAGAAATAGGAAGAAACAATTACACTTGAAAAAATTTAAAAAAATAAAATAAAATAAAAAAGCAAGGAGAACAAAGATTTAATGTTATCTATTTTATCAGACACCATCGCTAAACTGAAACTACTACTCTTACTTTACATGGTTTTTTATGGAGATTATTCGGTATTGTAAGGTCGACATCAACAATTAAGAAAATGATGTGAGTTCTAAAAAGATCATAAAAATTATGTTGATGTTGGTAATTGTTCACCAGAGTGCTACCCATGAGAATGATTAAAAGAATGTTTACGAGAATGGCTTGAGAATGATCATAAGAATGGTTTCGACGTTACCCTACTCATTAAAGTCATTGTAAAATGGGTTTAGATAAGGTTGATATCAAATCCTGGCAGGCAGAAGATCTCGTAAAAAATGAAGAGAGAAGGATATATGACTAAATCTGCGATAATACTAACAACATTACGCTCTACTTAAACACCTTTAAAATGACGAGAACGACGCTATATATATGCATAATTGCCTGTCCAATCGCTCTTGCCAACACTTACTCTCTCAAAAAGAAAATGTTTGAAACAAAACCAGAAAAATCAATTATAATAAAGAGAAATCTAAATCAAATAGTAAGATAAACAGGCAAGTAAAAAGAAAGGATTGATTTCGACTATCGAAAGATAATTGGACCAATCATGGGAAAGAAAGCTTAACAAGAACAAAAGAATCTGCAATTGACGTCAACAGCCTTTCAAGTCACACAACAACGGCAAGCTCTGGAGATTTCTTTCGATTCGCTATTTCCAACCACATCTTCAAAGCCATCGTTACGCCAACTTATCTGGTAGCCGCAAGTTTCCGTTAAACTCTCGATACTACTCAATATATATACTTATCAGTGTCTTTCTAATTTCTTTCTTGAAGGTAAACTGAGGTGGATACTAACCAGGGACTGTAAATCAGGGCTTCTTCCTGCCATATGTGGCAGTTTAAAAAAGGAGATCGAACTCTATTCTCTCTTCGAGGATCCAGTGTAGCATGTCTCTCGCATAATTATGTGAGAATTATGAAGATTGGCAGCATTGGTTTCCCTTTTAATAAACTCTCACTGTTAAAAGTATTAAACACCTTTAAAACGTATTTTCTTGACGTTATATGAGCGCCGTTTTGTTCATTATGGCAGATTCATCTTGTTCCCCATGTTAAAGCGGTGATGACTTCCAGAATATTCTATCATATCGACGTCAACGTAGTATTTTGTTACTATTATAACATCTTATATAATAAGTTATTTATTTAAAAATCATTCAGATCCTGAGTTAGAAATACTGCGACTCGAATATATAAATATCCCAAAGACTTATTTTACGCGGTTTGCAATGTTGGGAATGTTTGGTAATGTACGATCGACATTAAAAATTAAGAAATGATGTTAGCTCTAAGAATGAACATAAAACGATGATGATGATGTTAATAATAGGATTAATCATGAACAGTGTTACTGATGAGAATGATCAACAGAATTTTAATGAGAATGAACTTGAGAAAGATCATAAGAATGATATTGATGATGTTACTCAAGAAATGATTGTAAAAATGTGGTTAGGATATCAACGACCCCGGCAGCCGTAAGATATCATCAAACAAATAAACACAGAAGAAATATCTATAAATTCACCGAAAGTGTCGCTAAACACTCCGATAATACGAGCAACATTCTGCTCCCCATTGACACCTTCAAATGGCGCGTATATGACGCTATATAAACATATAATTGACATTGTCCAAGCGCATTGGTCACAATCTGTCCAAAATGGTTGAATCAGAAACAGAAAGAAACAATTAGAATAAAGAAATAAAAACTACATTAAAAATCTAAAAATCAAAGTAAAGAAGATTCTACTTTACCTATCAAACACTTTCGACCGACTGAAGAGTAGAAACCTTTGCCACTTGGCGTTTCCATGTTGAACTAACCCCCAAAATCCTCGCACTTCATGACCGATAAAATCTGGAGGCAGATTGATAATCGGAAAGAACCTCAAAAGAGAAAAACTTTACAGCAGTTGAAGATTCTTTGTTTTCAACGGTCCTTCACACCATGATCGCTATTTGCTACCACATCTTTATTAAAGATAATATTATTATAACAGTGACCTCTCGGGTAGCCTCAAGGCTACCCTAGAGGTAGCCTTGAGGCTACCTCTCGGGTAGTCTAACACACAAAACTAATCACTGTAATTATTGCCTACAGGCTTTCTAATTTCTTTCACGTAAGATAAACTGACCAGAGACTGAAACAGAGAGCACTCTGCCAAGTAAGACGGTTTGAAGAAGTAGTTCGAACTCTAGTAGTTCGAACTCTATTCTCTTCTCGAAGAGGATTCAGGCCTGCGTGTCTCTCGCATAATCCCTCAAATGCACGCCTAACTGATCGAAGGAAACCCGTACAAAAATAAAGTAAGGAAAATATGAAAACTAAGGTTTGTTAATTAAAAAGATGTCGAAATTAACCATAAAATACCACAAAACATAATGGCCACTTCTCAACACTTTAGCGACGAAATGCATTGCATAACCACTCACTTTTAATATCCTCTCGTCCTCAAGTAGTTAAACACCTTTGAAACGTTTTTCATAGACGTTATAAATAAGCGTTCTTTCACTCAAGACGACGTTAAACTATGGTTAAATAAAATAATGGGATTATGGGACAGTTCTCTCGTGCAATAGCTACTGTAACAACGATGAGAACTGCGCAACAATTTTGTCATATCGAAGTCAACAGCCTTTGATGCAATAAGGAATCATGAAACTGTTTAAATTAGGGCTGCGGATTTTACCGACTAATATTAATCGATTTGGTCAAAAAATTTAATCGATTAATTTCGGCTTGTTCGATTAATTTTCGATTAATTTTCTTACTTATTTATGACGTCAAACGACCTATTTTCTGAATAAGCAATATGGAGAACAGTAATAATGTGAAACATTTGAGTGGAAAATTAAGCGTTTGACATTTAAGATAAATGCTGAGGGAAATGTCGAAGATGGCGAAATTGTTGAAGATTTTTGTAGATAGAAGGTACTGTTGCTACTGACTACATTTCTCAGTTTGACAATTTGAACCTTAGCATGTCGAATGATTGAAGAATTTTTGCAAATGATCGATTCATACGCCTAGAATTGGCTGACATCGTAGAAATATATTTTTCGTGTGTTTGTATAATTATTTGTTCTAGAGGACATTTACCACTTCATATAATAGTTTGGGCGTATACTTGTCCTCCTTCTACTTACCTTTTGACATGCATCAGTCATTCTGGGGGCCCGATAGCGCATTGGATAACATCTGGCGTAGAGAGCGAGAGGTACCGATTTCGAGTACCGAAGGGCGGATATGCTTTGTAGGCTGCTATTAGCAGGCACTTTGCCGTCAGAGAGACCAAAAGAAAGCGATAGAATAATATATAATTGAGACGTAGACAGATAAAAGTAAATCCTTAAAGTCTAGCTTTGTTTACCTTATCTTATGTTAATCAATCAATCAATCAATCAATCAGTTTTCGTGTAATACAACAAATCCAGTTGTCACAGACGCAACTAGCTACAAATTACACCGGTGAATTATAATTAGGAGCCGAGTTACAATTAGATATTATGGGAATTCTGAGTTAACTAATAATTATACATTTAAAAAAACTCGCGGAATACAGTTTCCGGTATCCTTAGTTTGGTGGGTGAAGTTATGCGTCATATTTGCTTTGTCGTGGAGGAGGGAAAATTCCCTGAAGGACATGGCATGGCTCAATGCAAAATAAAATGCTCAACTTACTGGCATTATAAAAAGTATAAGGAAACGTGTAAACTGTCCTCTTTAGCTCCTTCGCTCAAAGATGCACCCACCGAATAAACGATATTAACCTTTACTAAATAAAGCAAGGAAGTTAAAAAGAGTACTTCTTTAAATAATGGTGATGCCGACGTTTGCCATAAAAGACCACAAATAAAACTCGCGCTTTTAAACACCTTTAAAATGCATTTACTCGATGTTATATTAAAACTGTTTCTTTCAATCATGCATTATTGTATGTTGCTCTTTACAAATAACGCCTTCTAAAAACTAATATCTTTCGATCAATTTAAAAATAGGTGTTGGTGATTTTTCAATTGAAACTAAGCCAAGGATGCCTTGTTAAGATTTGCTACGTTAAATTCTGCTGTACAAAAAGGTTTTTTACTGAGAATATGGCAGCATCTGTTCGACGTTGTCACGAATGGGTAGAAGATGCCTGAACTCGTATGCAGTTCATTCGTGCATCGTTTTCATATCTATCTAAATGGATTACTACTAAACCTAACTGTTCGAATTACACGACGATAATCTATATGCGGATTATACAGTTTACGAAATATATTCGAGGTCATAGCATTTGACAATCTTTCAAAAATATCAAAGTAATTTGAATCATCGTCAAACAACGATAAATCAACATATTCAAAAAAACTTAACTATTTGATTATGATCTAATATCAAACATTCAAAGAGGGAGTTGAAAGCGTCCTCTAAACGAGTCAATCCGCAAAACTCTTCTGGAAGAAGAAGCAAAGTTCTAAGACTGATCACCGGAAATGATGTTGATGTTACTAATAGCATTGATCATAAGAGT
Source organism: Aporrectodea caliginosa (assembly GCA_020284085.1). NCBI lineage: Eukaryota > Metazoa > Annelida > Clitellata > Crassiclitellata > Lumbricidae > Aporrectodea > Aporrectodea caliginosa. The sequence continues at coordinate 1,090,746 of JACEVL010000098.1, forward strand.
GTCTGTAACCCATGAGAATGATCAAAAGAATGTTTATGAAAATTATCTCGAAAATTATCTCGAAAATTCACTATATTGCCAGCTCCTTCATAAGAATTATGTTGATGTTGATCATTGAAGTTATTGTAAGAATGAGGTTAGGCGAGGTTGACATCAGCCTGTCAACAACAAGATGTCGTGAAAATGTAAAAAATAAGAATTAACTGAAAGATGTCACTAAAACTACGATAATACTAAAAATCATGCTCTGCTTACACACCGTTAAATCGCAAGAGTCTGACTCTATATATATATAATTAATTGAATGCCCATAATGTTGTTTCCAGGACCAGATAAAAAAAACGAAAATATAAGAATCAGAAATAGGAAGAAATTATAATACAGAATCAGGAGATTTTCCGATCGCTAGTTCCTTCAACATCTATAAAGCAACTGTACTCTGGCATGCGCAAAGTGCCGTTTAGTACTCGATACTCTTCACTATATTGCCAGCTCCTTTTTAATTTCCTTCGTGTAAGCCTGTAAGGTAACCTAAGTGTAAAATAGACTAATCACATTCTGGAGCACAGAGCTATCTGCCATGTGTGTGACACGTAGGAGAATTAGCTCGAACTCTATTCTCTCTTCAACGAGGATCCAGTGTAGAGTGTCTCTCGTATAATAGTCCGATATATATATACATGAGAATTATAGAGACTGTCTAGTAGTCGACGAGCAGAGCTCAGAGGGGAAAGTAGCTGACGGATTCTGACATGCGAAATACGAAAGGATGGAATTACAGTAGTCGAGGAACGGGTTGTAAAAGGTCTGTGCCGGATGAACCGACAAACCTGAATCGGATAAAACGTATTTGCGAAACTGAGAGTAAGAAAATCTACATGCAGAGAAAGTTCAACGAAATGCCACACACATGTTGCCGCGCGTCGGGCGCTTCGCTCTACGACGAGAGGTGAGCTCCTAGTTCCGCTGGATCGCTTGGCTATTAAACAGCGCCGTGCTTTTTTGGTTGCGACACCCTCCATCTGGAATGACCTCCCACTTAAGCTCCGCTCTCTACTTGTGAGCCATCCCGCAGGTCTCTACAAGTCCTTCAAGTCTTTTTTCTTCAGTCGTGGCTGGGCCAGGAGCGCTTCTGAGTAGCTTCTTGAAGGGGCGCTATATAAATGCTCTGAATGAACGAATGAATGAAATACGGAAACCTTACCAGAGGAAAAATAATCTGTAGTTTTCTTTAACGGTCTTTAACGACCTATGACGACGGCAAAACCTGGAGAATGTTTTATTCAATCGCTATTTCCCACCACCTCTTTAACACTGAAACGACGACGACCTGCATTGGTTTCCCAGTCACTATTAGTGAACTCTCATCGTACAAGTGCTCAAGTCAATGTTAAGTTAACCTATCTATCGAGATTGCCATCCTATTCCTTGGTTAGTGGAAATCCCCAGTTCCAAATTCCGCGAGTTCCCAGTTCGTCTACCGATGTCGCTACCCTAGAACATCTCCTCACCCTTCTCCCTCGGTCTATCACCCGTCAGGCTCCTCCGTCTGTCTCTCTGTCCCTGTCTCTCTTGGTGTGTCGGTCTGTTTGTCTCCCTCTCTCTCGGTTATCGTGAATAAGCGTCTTAGAAATAGGAGTGTGTGTCGCCGCTGTAGTCTTTCATTGGCAGGGAGCCTGTTGAGCGTCTCTCAATGCATCATTGATTAGGTGTTTTTTCATGTAATCCTATACTATATGAGAATTATGCAAATTGGAGAAACATCTGAGCAGGGACTGCAGTTGGCGGATTCTGAATTTGGTAAATTGTGATTGTAAAAATTGACCGAAAGATGTCGTAAAGCACTGCGATAATACTAACAATGTTCTGCTCTGCTTAAACACCTTTAAATTGGATGAAAATGACGCTATATATTCAGAAAAAGACTTTTCGATTGCTTGTTCCAATAAAAGAAAATTCGGTTAAAACGAATATGTGTGAATCAAAAAGAGAAAGACACAATCAAAAGAAAGAAGAAAGGAAACCTACTATAAATAAATGCAAAAAGCAGGGAAAATGAAAATGTTTTGATTTATTTCTTAATGCAATTAATGTATCGCCTCTTCTGGAAAATGCTTCATTGATGGTCCCAAGCTGACTATGGTCTACTGCACCTTCGCTTATAATATGCATCTAACTGATCGAAGGAAATATTAACTAAATAAAGGGAGGAAGGAAAACCTGAAAAGCTAAATTTTATAAATTGAGGAGATGTGGACATTAACCTTAAAATACCACGAATATACTCGGCACTTTTTAAACACCTTTAAAACGTATTTCAATGACGTTATATGAGCACTGTTTCGTTCAATAGGGCAGATGAATGAATATCTATATTGCCATATTACTATTGTGCAATGTTGGTTGCAACGCTGGTTACTATTATTCAACTTTGGTTTTACAGTATTATATATTACAAATGGTTTGGTTTGGTTGCTGTATCGGAGTGCCTGCTGTGTTGCATAATATTGCAGTACTGTGTTGCAATGCTGTTTGCCGAAATATCCATGGACGACTTCTTTTCGACTGTTGATTTTTGTTTAAAATATGTTTTGTCATAATAATAAGAACCCGATGTTGGAAAATTATAAACATGTGACCCGCCACGGCAAAAGTAGGCTTTTCTCGGCAAAAATCAAAATTTATTTTATTCTCCCATGAGATTCTACTATTTAAGACCTTTCAAATGATGTATTATTTATTTATTTATAATGTTCCTAACCGGAGTTGTGCGCTTTTAAAGATTAGCAGTGACAGAAAATACATTTGGAGAAAAACGCGATCGAAGTTTTGAGTCATAAATTCCTTAGAATCGATGACGTTTTCTCTATAACGTCAGTAAAATAGTCGTTTTTGGCGCCGTGCCTATTTACGTCGTTTAGTAATGGGTCAACTTTGCGTTCTATTCTTCACAAATAATTCTAAACTTTGAAATAAAGCCACTTAAACCGCTTACGATTGAACCCAGAAGCACAACCCAACCATTTTAAAATTTAGATCGCGCTATAAAACAGCCGGCTAACCAATCACGGGTGGCATAGGCTGTCACGTGACGCGCTTGGCAACCATCTATCGTAATCTGGGGGTTTTGTGCACATTAATTATTCATCTTTTGTAGGTTAATTTATTTTCAACCAATCAGGATGATCGCTTCATTATATAGACCAGATCCTGACCTTTCTAAGGATATATAACTTTGATGGTTTCCCATGAGTCGACTCTTAATGCAACCCTTTGAAAACCGGGAAAAATCATGTTTATTTACGCTATTCTTACACGCAATAGTCATTAAAACTCTCGGTTTTCTAAGATGAACAATCGGATTTAAGGTTTTATTTGATACCTATAATGTTTTTAAGATATTTTAACGCTTGAATTTGATGAAAACTAAATTTACGTAAAAGAGTCAATATTCGCAGTTTTCGGCATGTTTCTCGTAATTTAACGTTGCCGAGAAGAGCCTAGTTTTGGGACGGCGGGTCACACATTACTTATTGGTTAATGAATATTCATATTACAATATTACTATCATTCAACTTTAGTTCTTCAATATTGCATAATGGTATGGCTTGGTTAATGTACATGAACAGTTTAAAGGAATACCTTAATCAGTTATAATACATGTAGGGCCTATGCTTTGTTAGTTAATGAAATTTGTCAGGACAGAATGATCACAGACAGTATGAGATTAAATACTTTATGTTGGAAAAATATTGAATATTAGTGAAATTGTAAAGCTCTGTTTCGACATCTTTAATGGTGTTGTTCGGATGCTATAAGTTTCTTGTTCTGATTGTATTGCATATTTTCTGTATTGTCGTCAACGGCCTTTGATGTCATAAGACGACGTTAAACTGTGGTGAAATAAATATAGGGCAGATATCATTTCAACCCGTTGTTAAAACTGCGACGACTGCACAACAATTATGTCGTGTCGACGAGAGCGGCCTTTATTGTCACAAAAAGTCATTATTTAAATATAGTGTGATATTCCTATATCATACGTGTGATATGTATATAATAAATATCTGATTAATTTGAAAAATTGTCGAAACAAAGTACATCACCTGCAAAAAATTTGTAAACAAAATTATCTTATAATCATTTCAGAAATATTCTATGTAAGCCTTTCTCGTGCGTACTTTGATAATATCGCACATGACATTCGTGCAATGGTAGTGCTATCAAACTTAATGTCGAGGTAACAATTAGAGATTAATTTATGACGAGATCGAAATTAATTTCAAGTTCACAAATAGATATTAATTTAACTCAAGATTGAAATAATAGAACATTCGTTTTATCTAAGTTCAGAGAAAGTTTGTTTGCTCTCAGCCAAGTAGATAGAAGTTGTAGTTCCACGGTGTTAACTAATATAGGCCTATCTATCGATTTATCTGACAGAAATACTCTAGTACACTATCATCAGAAAATATTATAAACTGAAGCATCGATGAAGTTCAGGTAATTATATAAATATATATATATATATATATATATATATATAATTATATATATATTACTTTGCTAATAAATGTACATGAAAACAGGATTCATAATAAATAAATAAATTAATATTGAATAAATGTTATTTGCTTGATCAGTTGAAAACAACAACAGCAAGTATGCTAGATAAAGGGAAATTTAATGCAGCATTTGTTTATGCACCTGCTAGTGTGCTATGTATAACAGACCGTTAACGGCCGATGTTGCCGCTAGATGTCATTGCCAAAGAGGTTATAAGAGGGTCGTTTAATTGCAGAAGCGCCCGAAAGTGTGGACGCTTTGCGTATCTTATAGGTAATTTTTACGACGAAACAAATTTCTTAAATATTCTGAAAATACGCAAGGTTTTGCCACTGTAGCATTCAGGCAGGCAGAAAGTGTCGTTAACCAGAGTAGCACCACATAAATTATGTGACATCAGTTGCACACCTTTAAAACAGTTATACATAAAGGTATATATAAAAATGATTTATGAATTTGTTATGACGCCAATCATCGTCGATATGACGGCGTCGTTTTAAATAAACGTATTTAAGTAATTTGTTATAGTTCTTGCATTCTGGGTCCAATACTTCCAAGTTGCTAAGCAGTAAAGACCGAGTATAAATAAAAATAAAGATGATATTTATATTAAACCATTTTGGCGGTAGATTTTTTTTCAAAACGAAGTAAACTTCCTTGAGCTGGTCTTGAGAACAGGAAAAAATCCTACCTATCTCGTCGTGCAATGGCCCTGACTAGAGTTGGGTAACCTGCTCGCAGCAATTCCCGAATGCGACTCTAAGACAGTGAATTGTCGGAAACCTTTAACTAATAGTATACATACAACTTTTGTGTATTACAGTGTATATATTTTATTCATTCATTCATTCATTCATTCATTCATTCATTCATTCATTCATTCATTCATTCATTCAGAGCATTTATATAGCGCCCCTTCACGAAGCTACTCAGAAGCGCTCCCGGCCCAGCCACGATTAAAGAAAAAAGACTTGAGGGACTTGTAGAACCCTGCCGGTTGGCTCACAAGTAAAGAGCGGAGCTTAATTAAGCGGGAGGTCATTCCAGGTGGAAGGTCAGACAACCGAAAACGCACTGCGCTGCTTAATAGCCATCATGTATACTGTGTAAGGGGCCATAATCTTGCTCATACGGGCTCCTCATAGTCCAATAAACAACAGAAAGAAATTTTCGCAACACAAAGGAATTAAATGTGAACATGGGAGAGAGAAGATACCATTTTAGGGCTTTCAACCACTATTCCCAGAAAAATATCGACAACAGACACACACGCGTGCGTTTCACTGTGGACATTTTATGCAGAGCTTGATTTAACATTACGTATAAATAAGCTTACATCAACGACTGAAGAATTAAAAATATTATATCAATATTATTCATTTTCACTGCGCTGTATAATTTAAATAGTCGCCAACGGCCTTTGATGCAATACGACGATGTCAAACCTTCGAATAATAATTAAATGAAATCTATAAAAAAATATATAACATGAGTTAGGCAAAGTCGACATCAACGGTCGTGGCAGCAACAACATTTTAGTTAAACAAATGCAATCACACGAAATATATAACAATTGACCGAAAGATGTCGCCACACACTGCGAAGATACGAAAAACATTTTGTTCTGCTTCGACACCTTTTTATGGAGCGTGTACGAGGCAATATATAATTAAAATTGAATTTGTCCGAACATTCCACCTCTGCTTTCAGACGTTATCGACTGAATAGTATAATAATAATAACCTCGTTCATTTGGCGTTGAACTCGGCCACTGTTCGATTTCTGACAGTGCCAGTCCCAAGCCTGGATAAAAGAGGAGGTCGACGCTAATGGTATTTGTTACCACACAGCTAGTCGTTAAAAAGGAAACACACACATTTTGCGTTGAATTTGGATATTCATTAACCAATAATTTATGTTTATAATTTTCTAACATCGGGTTCTTATTACTATAACATGACATTTTACAATATTACTATCATTCAACTTTAATTCTTCAATATTGCATAATTATAGTATGGTTTGGTTAATGTATTACAGTAGCTACTCTGTTGCATAACAACTTAGCATAGTGTTTTGTTTTGCAATAAAAGATCTATAGTTATAATTGAATCCATTCATTCATTCATTCATTCATTCATTCATACAGAGCATTTATATAGCGCCTCTTCAAGAAGCTACTCAGAAGCGCTCCCGGCCCAGCCACGACTATTGAAATCATACTTCAATTATAATACATGTATGCTTTGTTGGTTAACTAAATTTTTTATTATAGTGTGTTAGATACATGAACAAATTAAAAGAGTACTTTAACAATTATAATACATGTATGCTTTTTTGGTTAATGAACATTTTTAATTATAGTGTTTTAGATACATGAACAGTTTAAAAGAATACCTTAATCAAATTTTAATACATGTATGCTTTGTTAGTTAATGAAATTTGTCAGGACATAATAATCACAGACAATATGTGATGAACTACTTTATGTTGCAAAAATATTGAATATTAGTGAAATTGTAAAGCTCCGTTTGACGCCTTTAATGGTGTCGTTCGGATGCTATAAGTTTCTGGTTCTGATTGTATTGTATATTTTCTGTATTGTCGTCAACGGCCTTTGATGTCATAAGACGACGTTAAACTGTGGATAAATAATAATTTGGCGTTGAACTAACGTAGACTCCGACACTCGATGGCCGAGAAAACCTGGAGGGTCCAGAAGGGAGTATGATAATCGGAAAGAACTGGACAAAAGAAAACTGAAGAAGAGCTCATTTGACAGCCACACGATCTCGTAAATATTCCGAAATACACGCAACGTCTTGCGCTGTAACTTTCAATCAGGCATATGATGTCGTTAAACAATTCCGCCACCAGACGGACAATATTTTCAAACTGACAATTACGCAGTATGATTACAATTCAGTATGAACCGATGATCACAAGTTATTACAGGAGTCGAATTTAACTGTGTACGGCAGCCATGCAAGGCGCCCATCACGTCCTGCATCCCATTTTACCAACGCGTCATCTCGTCAATGATAGGCTGAGTGGAACTTTGGGATGGTACGGGAAGTGATCCCACTACCTACTGCTCTTCACGCCAGTGATGTTGCCACTACACTATGGACCCCAAAGATAAAAAATTGCACTTCCGTGCTTAGTGCCAGCCGTTGCCAGTCCCAAGCCTGGATGAAAGTGGAGGGCGACGCTAATGGTCTCTGTTACTACCCAGTGTCGTTAAACAGAAATACCTGACGTCGTTAGAGAACCACTACATAAGTGACACCAATTAGACACCTTTAAAACGGCTTTCTTGTAAGATATATATACTTATGATTTATCATTTGGGTTAAATATTACTTGTTATCGAGTACGCCACATTTCGTTGCCTGAAACAACCTGGAAAACATGAAACAAACGGTTATAGAATAAAAGAAAATCGATAAAAGAAACCGTTATAAAATGAACTGTATAACATTTATTATCGTTAAAATTGTCAACGGCCATTGTAGTCATAATGTGTCAGTGAACTATGGAATTATAATCATAATAATCCTATATTTGTAAATATTAAGTTCTGTGTTAAGGCAAACTAATTTCTGTCGAAATCCTCCCTCACTCTTCTTGCAATTTCGGGGACTATGGTTGAGTATCCGACTCGCAGCAATCCCAAAAGCAGAGATAAGCTTTGGTATATATATATATATATATATATATATATATATATATATATATATATATATATATTTGAGTGTGTGTAAAGACAGAGACAGAGAGATAGAGACAGAGACAGAGATACAGAGAGAGAGAGAGAGTTAGTTACAGACAGACAGACAGACAGACAGAGACAGAGACAGATGTACAGAGACAGACAGACAGACAGAGAGAGTGAGACACAGAGAGAGCCGTGAGATGTCACTAATAAGCACTGCAATACTACGAATGATATTATTCTCTGTTTGACACCCTTAAATCGTATATTTCTGATGCTATATATATTTTATTTTTGTTCAGTCGTCAATCAAAATTAAACGGTCATCGATAAAAACGAACGATCTGAAATCGAGAAAATGAACTGATATATACAATAATATTGAGTTCTATTAAAGACGTCAACGGTCATAGCAGCCAAAAGATATCCTTAAACTGGTTGGAATAAAGAAATCAACACCCATAGGCCTACATCTAAAAAAGTGCTTTAGTGGCCACAAAAAAGAACCGTTAGGCGTAACGGTCAAGTTAAACTCCGCCGGTGCTCGTCTCTGCCCTAGTGCCTGGCAGTGCCGGTCCCAAGCCTGGATGAAGGAGGAGGGCGACGCTGATGATCTTTGCAATCACAGTGTCGTTAAACTGAAACTACTACTATACAATTACATGTATAGGAAGAAGCTGAATTGAAATTAAGTTGATCAAATATAGGCCTACGTCGGGGCCTTGGCTAACTGCCGAATTACAGAATTTCTTTCGGCTGATTTTGCCTTTACAAATACCAACCCATAAGCATCTTAAACATATGCATGCGAACCAATGACTACCTCGAACATTTACAACAGTAAATAATTTTCAAGTATTGTCGTCAAATGTTTTATGATGACGGCAAACCCGGAGATTTTTTAACTGGATATTTCCTATCGCTTGGTTTCCTTGCTATACTGTCACGTGAGAGGCCGGGGTTCATATCCAAGCCAGGGTAGAAATGTTTTAGAGATTTCGGAACCAAATGCACCCCCTAGCCAACTCACCGAAGAATGAGTACACCCACCGTACACTGTCGGTAGGAAGATGAGATGGCGAGGGAGAGGACTTGCCATCCACTGGCAATTAGGTAGCAGTAGCTTCCATTGTTTATAGACATCGTGTGGCTGTCACGGATTTTAACGTCGAAACTAGCCAATTAAATTCTGAATCTAAATTAATAAATATAGTGTTTTCATTTACATATAGGTTGCTTACAAACTTTAAAAAGGGGTTTAAGGAACAGTTTAAGGCAGGGGTTCTTAAACTTTTTAGAAGCAGGGACCGGCTGTGCATTTATGATGTTGTTGGCGGACCACCAGTTAGAAATGCAAAATTTTATCTGACAATCGAATCCAAGATAAAGGGAAATTAGAGGAATGAGTCCATATTTTATCTTAATATTTTATTGAAATTATTCTAAGAGCGAAATAATGCGAAATAGTGACTAAATCAATAAACTGCTTTTACAAATATATGTAATTACACATGTTCTTGTTATTCATTGTTAAATATAACAATAAATATCAGAATGTATTTATTATAGTTAAAGGAAGCGTTCAAGTTTTTATAAATAATAACTAGTAATTTTATTACACGAGAAGGCTTACTCCTATCTAAAAGTAGCAAGCCTAATTACTGAAAGTTTAATTAAATTAAACTTGACTAAACTTACAGCAAATGGAGTCAAGCAAGATGCCCGCAATGCAGAAACATTAACTTTAGTGGTCTTTAACATCTGTTTCTGTTGATCTTTTATTTCGTCACGCTTTCTTTTGAAAAAATCAATAGGCTTATCTTTGTATGCGGGATGTGCTGAATTCAGATGGCGAAGAAGTTTTGATGGCTTCATGGCATCATTACTAAGTGTAACTCCACAGATTACACACAGTGGTTTTGGGCTGTTTTCATCTCCGGAAGAAACAAATCCATATTTTAAATATTCTTGATCGTATTTTCTATTAAACAAACGATGTTTCTTGGCTTTTTTTAAAAGAGATCCTTCCCGTACATTATCATCGTTTTCTTGTGTGCTGTCACTGTCCGTGTCTGAGTTGCGGCGCTTTGCTGTTGTTTCATTACTTTTAAAGAAACTGTCCAAAGAGACTTGATGTGCTTTGCTCATTGTTTTGTGTTTAAATTTGTCTTATTGCAAATAAACAAAAATATTCATACGCTAGCGTTTTCTTAATTATCGCTCAATTCCATCAACAAAGAACAAATATCTGGCGTACGAATGGTTGTGTTCAGTTGGTGACAGTTTCAATCGCTAGGTGATCGAAGTCCATATGCCTAGCGATCACGGTGTGGCGATAATGGGAACTTTAGATCTAGAATCTAGATTGATTTATTGCAAATAACGTTAAATAATAATTTCATTCTATAAATTTTTTAACTTAAAAAATATATCTATAATTATCTGTATTTTCCAGGAATAAGTTGATCAAATTTTTATTTTTAGGGATTGTTTCGCGGACCGGCGACTTGAGCTCCGCGGACCGGCGCCGGTCCGCGGACCACCACTTTAAGAACCACTGGTTTAAGGAATGTATTGAACTATTTTAACGATATCTTTTGGCAACGAAGACCGTTGACGTCAACAAGAATTATTTCCACAATACAACACCATAACGTTTATTTAACGACGCCGTCATATCGACGATGATTGGCGTTTTCTCGACCTCTGTAGCCCTGAAAGGATGGAATTACAGTAGCCTAATAAACGATTGTACAGAGCGAAGATATAGTCATAATAATAATAATGACAGAAATAGGATCTGACGACAGATTACACGAAATAATACTTAAAATAAGCCGCAGGATGCTGGAAACTTTCACGCCATCGATGAACCGTTAAAGTTTGACACCTTTAAAACGCTTTAGATATAAACTATATCAATATGATGTTAATCCAAATAATGAGTTGTCTTCTTTCGCCGGTTAAAGTCAACGGCAACAAAATGCTGCAAAATTTCGTAGAAAACAAAGTTACTATCAATATTATAAACTGCTGTCAAAACACCTTGATATCGATTTGCAACGCTATATTTATTCCCCATTTTCATAAAACACTACTTGATGTGCTGTATAATGCCATGGACACGGTCAGACCTGTTCAAAAATAATTATGCATCTTTTTTATGCGTGATATTTGGCCAATCAGAGAAAGTGACCCTCTGTTTAACTGTAGATATCCAATCAGCACAATTCTCCTATGTATCGGATGACATTAGAGACAAGATCCACTGACTCCCATAGGTTCTGTGTTCCAGTCTCTAGTCTATATCAAATCGTTAAGAATAGTTTATGTATGACCATCAAAAAGAGCCTTAATAGTCCAGGAAAGAGCCTTTATGGCCACAGAAAACCTTTGTGGTCTTTGAACAGAGCCTATAATGGAAATAGACACAGCCTGTGTAGCCTCTAAAATGCCTTTATGACCATTTAAAAGAGTTAATAATTATGGCAACTGAAAATATCCTAACTGGCCTGAATGGCCACTGAAAAGAACCGAAATGATGGTCAAATTATAATTTGTATTTTAGATATACTTTACTTACAAGAAGAAACAGAAATTAAATTAAGATGAAGCAGATTATCTGTCCCTTCTTCTGCGTAACTCCCTGTATCTGTCCGTTCTCCTAACTCTCTCCCTGTATCTCTCCGTAGCTGTCCCTTCTGTTATAGCTCTCTCCCTGATTATCATTCAGAGGCGCTCCCGACTCTCGCCCTGTATCGGAGTCTCACGCCGAAGCGTGAGCAATTGCGAGTCAGGACTTGCCCAGGGTCCCTACGCGGCCTATGTAAATTCGTTCACTATTTAAATAATTGAACCTCGTTGAAATATAATAAGTCTAGAGGAACTGATTTTAACTATTTTGGCTGGGCATAGTTCGCAGTATAACTATGAGCCCCAATTTTAAATTTATTCTTTGCTGAACATGAAGCCAATGCAAAGATTTAAACATAGGGGATATAGGCCTATGTTCTTATTTAAATGTACTAGTTATGGCTCTAGCCAAGGAGTTTTTCGGCATGGTTAAATAATTCAGATGAACGAACGAGGATAGTAGTTACAGAATGCGGGACCACTTTCTCTTATAGACCTATATAATACTTAAAAGAGGTGTGTATATATTTTGAACAGTTCTCATTTATATGGCATGAAACGCTCAAACCAAGGGACTGAGAGAGGTAAGTTTCCAATGTTTAAACAACATCCAGTGGCTTCCAGGGTTGTTGACGTCAACCTTGCCTTACCTATAGATATAAGCGCCATCACGATTCAGTCCTAGCTGCCCCTTCCGATCCCAGAACAATAATAAGATGTCTAAAACTCAATTATCACTTTTACACTAAATGATGAATCGCGACATCTGTGGTGGCCGCACTAGTGTCTATAGTCATAATATTTCGTTTATTCAAACAATCCGGTTGACAAATGGCCACTGTACAAATGCAATTTAAACAATTCACAAGAACACAAATGACAGAAGACATAACACTCTAACAGAACAGACAGCCTGTACACGGCGCTAATAGGCAGCTACAAAGCAGCCTGCGCATATCCGCCACGGGACTCGAAGTACCTCTCGCTCTCTACGCCAGATGTTATCCAATGCGCTGTCGGCCCCCTCATACCATACAATACGTTTTAAAAATTGTTTAGTAGCATCGCAATGGTTAGCGACATCATACGGCTATCAATACCGTTCAAGCTAATATGGATTTTCTACATACAGAATTCGGATGCTAACTATGTCCTTCATTATGTAAATATCAGACTTCATTTTTAAAAGGTGTGCAAGCAAAGGTACAAAGTTAATCATCGTAAACGACGGTTGAACTTATACGAGTTAGGACCGATATTTAATCTGATTTCAAAATAGTGTGAAATTTATATATTCATCGAGGCACAGAGCGATATAATGAGTTACAAGTATTTGCCTAAAAATGTGGATAGTAGTAAGATAATTATTATTATTATTTAACCAAAGTTTAACGTCGTCTTATGACATCAAAGGCCGTTGACGACAATACGGAAATAATACAATACAATCAGAACACAATTCTTGTATCAACAATTGCTCATTTATACGCTTAAGTAAAACCGTTTTAAAGGTATTTAGTTTTAGCGCTGCATTTCATGTTCTACTAAATTTCGACTGAAATCTTGCGGTTCCAGAGCCAGTAGACTTTATCTTGCTCACAGTCATTGCTGAAAAGGACGCGTGTAAAGTAAATGACACACACTTATTGACTATTTTGTATCTAAATAAGATACTTTATAATAAGACAGCGACTGCCACTACCAGTACTGCTGCTACTATTACTACTGCTACTACTACTACCACCACCAGCACCACCACCATTTCTACTAGGCCTACTAATGCTACTTCTATCCATTAAAACTGAAGCGCTGAGACTGTGCTGTGACGCTGCTAAAGGAACTGCGGCTTTGGCACTCCAGAATCAGTGTGGTCAACCTCCTTCACATAAAAGAAACTTAAAGTAGGAAAAAAAGTCACAGGAAACTCTAATCATCCATTGATATTTCTCTATCATTAGCGCTACATGACTAATGAGTTTTAGACTAGAGATAATAACAATCTGTTGATATAATATCAATGGCTCTGGAACCGCACGATTTCAGTCGAAGGGAAAATGCGTACTAAAAGAGGGTCCTGATACATGGATACATTGATCTAACTCTCTTAATAAGGAGTTTTCAGTGTTTAACGACAGTCTGTGGCTGTCATTGGCCGTTGACGTCGTCCTTACCTTTCCTTAGCATACCAGGAAAAAAATGAGTAAGTATATCTCTTTTATTAGCCTTTCTGTGGTAACGACCACGTGTTATATCGAAATGATATAGCGATAGCGCATTGAGATAACATCTGGCACAGAGACCGAGAGGTACCGAGTTCGAGCCCCCGTTGGGCGGATATGCTTTGTAGGCTGCTATTAGCGCCGTTGTATTGCAGGCTGTCTGTTCTGTTAGTAGTTAAGATTTAAATTGCATGACATGTTTAATGTACAGCGCAGTGCGTTTGTCAGGCGCTTATTAAAGAAAAGATATTATTATTATGAATAGCATCACCCAACCCCTTGACCTTAACCACCTCAAGGGGACCACTTTAAGCGCCCTTAGTTTTGACTATTATATTGCCGCCATTCGCCAATTAAAAGGTGTCTAATGATCGCAAAATATTTCTCGCATTTTTTGACGGCATTTAACGAGAACGTTCATTAAATCTTCTCTGTGGGTTGTAGCAGGCGATAACAACGGATGGATCCCAAAGGTTCAACGACATCTTATGACGTCAAAGGCCGTTGACTTCTACAGGAAATTTTTTAAAGGTTCTCACCGTTCCTTTGGCGCAATATAGCAGTACGGTATATCATGTATCCGTCGGCTAGTTCCTGTTTGAAGGCGCTATGTCATAACAGAGATTGCTAGTGTCGCCCTAGTTTTTATCCGGACTTAGGACTGGCACTACGGGCAGTGACGGAATTACATAAATGATAAGCAATGTCGACGGCCATTGCAGCCGTAAATGTCGTTAAACTGGCCTCAAGTACAGCAAATTCAAAACTCCAATTAGACACCTTAAAACACTTAATTTGACGATTATAATTTTCCAAACGTACGAAATGTAACGAATAAACGGCTCTTGCGACAGTAGTTGCAAAAATGTAGAAATCTTTTCAGAGATATTTCTCGGTAACATTGGTGAGTTTCAAAGAGGGCCTTTCTCAACAGATCTGTGTTTTGATTATGGAGATAATTATATAGCCGTCGCCTCTGCCTCTAAGACTCACTTGAATGAATTAATATTCATTAAAACTGAAGCGCTGAGACTCTGCTGTGGCTCTGCTAAAGGAACTGCGGCGGTGGCACTCCAGAATGAATGTGGTCAACCTCCTTCACATATAAGAAACTTGCAGAACTCACTTAAGTAAGTAAGTAAGTAACAATATTCTTTATTGAGAAGTACTAGCAAACGCACAGCACTGTACATGGCAAGATTAATACATTCAAACAAACAAACAAATTTGTACATACAAAGTAGAAAAAAGTCACGAATAGGAAACTCTAATCATCCATTGATATCTCTATATTCTTAACGCTACATGACTAATGAGTTTTAGACTAGAGATAATAAAAATCTGTTGATATATCAACGAAAACTCGACTTCTTCTCTTCCCCCGACATACCTTATTAACCCCCTTGTTTTCCTCAGACCCTCATTGGCTCAGAGAAAACATACTAAAATAAAATATTATGCAGTAGTAGTAGTTTCAGTTTAACGACGCTACCGGGTATAGTATAGCAAAGTTCTTCAGCGTCGCCCTCCTCCTTTGTAAACATAAAGTAGTAATATTAAAATTATTATTAATGATACGAAACGATACGATACGATAGGATAAGCATTAGAATGTTAACAAATCCAGCCTACGTTGGGAAAATCCGAAATTATAACCGTTTTGGAAGTGTTAAAAAAGGTGTCCAGCCTTGTTGCACAATCAACCATGTACGTCATGTTGTGTAAATTCCCAATTCACATGGACAACATTTCGCATCATCCCATCCCTCTTCTGACGACCTCCACTGGGGCAGTTTCCTCCGACCAAATACCCTGAGCTTTCGTAAACCCCAATTGCACCTTTCGTCTAGCCATTGCCCCGGTCATTGCACGCATGCGCATTGGCTTATATAAATGGTTGTGGTTTTATAGCGCAAGATCAGCTGAGGAGCACTTTCTAAGTTTGACAAGCGGAGCAGTGTTAGGAAATAGACAGACAAGAAGAGACAGACAGAGAGACAGTCACACAGACAGACACAGACAGACACAAACAGATCTGTAATATGCCAAAATAATTCTTGTCGACGGAACGGCCTATGGTGTGTATACATTTTTAGAGACAAGCATTTAATATCATGTAAACTGTCTAAGAGCCGTCATCTTATAGAGATGAGTGCTCCCCATACAACAAAGATCAACAAGAAGGGAGAGAAAAGACTCTTTGACTCAACATCCGGAGAGAAAAAATATCAACCACAGTTACCCGCAGAAGTCTCACCATAGACATTTTAGGCAGTAACTCCGGCTACCTATGGTAGTACAAGCCCCAAGCCCGGAGAAAATTAATCGTAATCGTAATCGTAATCTTCAAACTTCTAAAGCGCCACTCGAAAGCCAAGCGTAGGGCAACAGCTTATCCATGAGCGCTGCGTCTAGTCAGAGGGGTTGTCCAAAAGAGTAGTCCGAGGGAGGTCCGAGTCCGGTTTCAAGAGGATCAGAGAGGGCACAGCAGATGTTAAGGTGGGTGTCGTTTAGGTCGAGGATTGGACGGTACACGATCAGATGAGTCAGGATAAGAGTTCTTGAAAAGGAGAGACTTTAGTTTCGAGTGGAAAGTCTTGGGGGTGATGGATAGAGGCGCCTGAGGCAGATGATGGTGGATGATTGGCCATGATGGTGGAGGAGACGACGTTTATCAACTTTGTAACTAATCAATTAAATATATTAAGACTTTACATGGGTTAAGTAAGGTCAACATCAACGGCCTTGGCAGCCATAGTCAAACAAAATGGAAACAGAAGAAAATATAAAATTGACCGAAAGATGTCGCTAAACACGGCGTTAGTACGAAAAACAGTCTGCTCTGCTTTGACACCTTTAAATGGTGTTTGAATGACGCTATATATACGAGATAATTGACTTTTTGATAATGATAATTGCCATTCCAGCAACGATAGATTTAGAGTAATCGAGGTACTGTACCTATAAGGACTCTTAGCCAATAAGCCGGAGCCGAATAAGAAGCATTTGCGAAGCTGTGTGTAAGAAATCCGCCATTCCAATCGTTTTCGTCATAGGCGATACTCGTCTGAGCAGCTTCTCTGCCTCCTTCTCTGGCAGTCTGTCCGTCTGTCTGATTGCCTGTATATCTCTCTCGCTATCTCTCTTGTGTCTGACAACCAGACTTGCTTCTTTACTTAGTATCTCTGGACAACGCTTCCGACACGATGCAGCGCTCGTGAATAAGCTCGTGCCCATTGTTTAGCTTTAATCGTAATCTGAAACTGACCCAATCACAGAGCTCCGTAGCGTATGTCGCTGCGGCAGTATTCCGTTGACAGGGAGCCAGTGGAGCGTCTCTCATTGAATCAATGAGTTGCTGATTTTTCACATAATCCGATACTTTGAGAGAATATTGCAGATTGGAGAAGCAGCTGAGCAGAGACTGCAGTTGGTGGATTCTGAACACCCTTAAATTGAACTTGTAAATGTCAGCTTATATATAGCGCCTCTTTTTGAAAACGCTTCAGTGGTGCTCTCGAACCGACTTTGCTCTGTATCTGAGCTCATACATGCGACTTACTATTTGAAATGAAGAAGATGTCGATTTTAACCATAAAATACGATGAAAAATACTCGGTACTTTGTAACAGTTTAACGACGAGCTACATTGGATTCCCAGTCACTTTTAATACACTCTCGTCTTTAATGTGTTAAACACCTTTAATATGTCTCTTTTTCACGTTATATGAATGCTGTTTAGCTATAGGCTCTTTTTTTAGCTGTAATCAATGAGATATTATTATCATCGCTAGAGCCCGTATGACGTATGTTTCTTTCAGAACTCGGTGAGGTCACATCGCAAACGACTTTGACCCACCGGCTATACATTCTAAATATAGATATCGATGTTTACTTTGTGTAGCCTATCACAGCTGATGTTGCACTGTGAAATAAAGCTTTCATGACGTCAGCCAGGGCTCATTAACATAACTGGTGACGTGTCCACGCAATAAACGTCGATGATGACGTCGATTTCTCGATCCTGTGCATGTCATTCTAACGGAAACAGTTGCAAAAACGGCCTTGACTCTTGAGGTATACGTTTTGAATCGGCGGCTTCAAAAATAACAGCAGATCAGGCCTCTAGTGATATATTTATAAATTATACATCTCTATGGCTGTAATATGCCAAAAAAATGACCTTTGTCGGCGGCAGCAGCCTATGTTGTCATAAGCTGCCGTTAAACTGTGGATCTAATCAACGGCCGTTGATGCCATAAGGAAACACGAAATTCTTGAAATACATACATTGTGTGTTATTATATGTAATTAAAATATGTAATTAAAATGTTCTGCTGATTAATTTTTATAGCATTCAAAATAAAGTGCATCAGCTGCAGAAATGTATGAATGAAGCCATCCGGTCAGGTATTGAATATTTCAAATAGGCATTTTGTCATGTATATTTTCCTAATACATGAAAAGGAGCTTAATAAATGTTGGCTGCTTGCACAGTTTCTCTCTCTCCCGCTCTCTCGTCCTCAGTCTATGTATGTCTGTCTGTCCCTTGTCTCAATCGATTAAAGAGTAGGTGTTTCTTTACTGTGTGAGAATTATGGAGATTGGAGACACAGCTGAGCATGGACGGCATTTGGCGGATTCTGAATTTCGTAAATTGTAAATGTGAATACTAATTTATATAGCGCCTCTTTTGGGAAACGCTTCATTTTGACCCCTACCTTACTATGGTCTCCTGTCCGTCCGCTCATATAATTATGTGCCTAAGTGATCGAAAGAAACCCTTATTGTACAAAGAAAGGAAGAAAAGAACGAAAAGTAATATTTTAATGTATACATACATACATACACCGACTATACCTCGAAAACACTTCCACTTTTTAAACACCTTTATAACGTATTCACCAGAAGTTATATCAATTCAATCAATTATGTTTCGTACATTAGCGCAGTGATGAATCTGATAACTTATCTAGCAACCTTAAAACGGTGAGAACTGCACAAAACATTTGTTGTATCGACTTCAAAGGCCTTTGATGCCAGAATTAGTCATGAAATATCGTGTGACATTCAAATATCACAGCGAACGAAGTTCTGGTAATAACTTTGCTAATACAAGTCCTTCACTCGCAATTGCTCATGCGCTTCGGCGTGAAACTTCGATTCAGTGTCCGCGCTGTAGTCGGGAGCGCGTCTGAGTAGAAATCTTGAAGGGGCGCTATAACAAGAGCTCATACATACATACATACATACATACATACATACATACATACATACATACATACATACATACATACATACATACATACATACATACATACATACATACATACATACATACATACATACATACATACATACATACATACATACATACATACATACATACATACATACATACATACATACATACATACATACATACATACATACATACATACATACATACATACATACATACATACATACATACATACATACATACATACATACATACATACATACATACATACATAGATAAAATGTAAACGAGATAAATAGTAAATAAATTTATAAATGAATATTTAAAAAAATGATAGATGCGTACATAGTTTAAAACAATGACGGCAAGATTTGTATTGTATTTATTAATTTATATAGCGCCGCTCACAGCAATGGCCAATCAGTAGCGAGAACCCCTAGAGAAGAAGAAGGTTTTGAGAAGGGATAAGGCTCTTGGAAGAGACCTACAGCTGTAGAAAGAATGGTAACACGTAGAGATGAGGGTAGGGCATTCCATAGGGAGGGCCCAGTAGTGTGTTAGCTATCTTAATTTAAATATTAACCGGTTGCGGTTTGTCAACCAGATTGTTTAAATAACGAATATTATTATTATTATTATCTGTATTTATTTATTTATTTATTTAGGTCACTTGTTATAGCGCCCCTTCAAGATTTCTACTCAGAGGCGCTCCCGACTACAGCGCGGACACTGAATCGGAGTTTCACGCCGAAGCGCATGAGCAATTGCGAGAGAAGGACTTGCCCAGGGTCCTACGCGGCGGCTTGAGGTGGATTCGAACCTGCAACCCTCCGGCTGCAAGGCACTAAACATACCCCTACACCACCGCGTCCCACATGTATGTTGCAATGTACAATGTATGATAGGCCGTCAACTGCATGCCGATGTTACCTCGAGATGTCGCTACAAAAGCGGTTATAGAAAAGCGGTTGATACGCAGAAGAGTCAGTATGTGTGGACATGTTAGCGAAACTGGTATGTCATTTGACAACCTCAAAATTTCGTAAAATTAATATTCCGAAATATAGAGCCTACGCGAGAGGTCTTGTCGCGCAGGATGTCGATAACTGCAGTACCACTACATATGTAACCACAAGTAGACACCTTTTACACGGTTCCACTTTTACAATATACACTTGTGATTTATATTTTGATCTGATTGATCTAAGTTTGTCAAGCTTAGTTGAGTGTAATAAGAAGTTGTTAAGCAATGAATGCCTATTAGACATGATTTAATTTCTATTAAGCCCTTTTGGGGTTAGATATATTTCAAAACGAAATAAACTTCCATGAACTGGTCTTTTAGTACGAAAAAGCCTACCTCCCTCATGCTGCAATGGCAGGGACTCAAATTGGGTAGCCGGTCCGCAGCAATCCCCGAAAGTAGCTCTAGACAGTGAATTATAGGAAACCATTAACTAATCGGGGAAAACCTTTTGTGTACATGTTGTATCGGTCGTTCAACTTAGCGGCGAAAATTTTCGGCTAAAACAGTTTCGGCGATTTAAATGTTATTCCACAATATTTAATACAAACTAATACAGTAAATGTATAGATATTGCGATAAGGAGTACGAGGAAGACAGCGGATAGAAACTGTTCGTAAGAAATTCGTAGTTAGAAGGAAACTTTGAGGTGAACGTTGTCTGGATTATACATAACATTCTGAGTGTACGTAGCACGGAGTGTACACAGCGTACGAAATCAACAGAGCATAGCGGCGAATACGAGGTGAATCGACGCCAGATCAGGACACTTCAAATAGAAGAGATATTAAAGGGCCCGTGAAATGGCACTCACGCTGAAAAACCTAAAGAAATGCGGAAGATGCGAGATGATAGGCGGAATGGATAGCTTTGGAGAACTTTGCAAAAACTGTTGTAGAATAGACAAACTGGAGGAGAGAATAGAAAATCAAGATAAAAGAATGGAGGAGATGGAGAAGAAAATAGAGGGACTGATGGTCGTCAAGACAACACAAGATGCATATGAAAAGCAGCGACAAAAAGAGGAACAAATGAGACTAGACAAGATGGAGGAGGAGATAAATGAAATCAAAGAAGATAACAGTGGAGACAACAGCAAGGAGAAAGAGGCAGAGTGGACCACAATTGTCAAAAAGACGATGGACAAAGAATTAAAGACGGTAAATGACAAGATGAAGCAAGTGGAAGAAAAAATAAAAGAAACGGCGGATGAAGAAAGAAGAAGAGAGGAAAGAATAAACAACATTGTGATCCACAGGCTAGAAGAAAGCCAGGAGGCAACAGGCGAACAAAGAATGACGGAGGATAAAACAACGGTGATGGAACTTTTCAGAGACGTTCTAAAAGTAAACTGCGAAGGCAAAGACATAAGGAGAATGTTCAGGATGGGAAAAACCAACGAAAGCAACAAAACGAGGCCTCTGCTAGTGGAGTTTCGAGAAAGAGCAACGAAAAACGAAGTCATGGAATCACTGGGGAAACTAAGGGCAGCAGAAGAAAAGTATACGAAAATATCGGTGGCACATGATATGACAGAGGGAGAAAGGGAAAGATGCCGGAGCCTAGTCAAGGAGAGTAAAGAGAAACAGAACAAAGAAGAGTCGGGGGAATGGATCTACAAGGTGAAGGGGTGGCCTGGATCCATGAAAATTGTGAAGATAAAAAAGCAGCAATGAGAGAGACAAGAACCGAGGAGAAACAAAATAGAACGAAAGAAGAAAATAGGAGAACAAAAGCAAAGGATAAGGAAAGGAATATTCTAGAACATAAGGAGCCAAAGGAAAAAGAATTAAAGTGTTTTTATGCAAACGCAAGAAGTATAATTAATAGGATGAAAAGAATGGAATTGGAATAGTACGTGGAAGAGGAGGGGCCGGACATAATTGGACTAACAGAGACATGGGCCAAGGAGGAGATGGAAGACTGTGAACTTGAGATAGACGGCTATGTCATGTTTAGAAGAGACAGGGAAAACCAGAAGATGACGGGGCATGGAGCAGGAGGGGTACTACTTTATGTCAAAAGCGACATAGCAGCAATAGAAAGACAAGATCTAAGAAACGATAACAGCAAGGAAAGTGTGTGGTGCGAGATACAAAACGGAGGGAAAAAGCTACTAATTGGCGTTTGCTATAGGCCACCAGTATTGAAGGAGGAAACGGAAAAAGGGCTATACGAAGTAATAGCAAATGCAAGCAAGGAATCAACGGTGATAATGGGTGACTTCAACTACCACATAGACTGGGAGGAGTCAGAGGGAGAAAGAACACAAGACAAGAAGTTTTTGGATCTGGTCAACGATGCATTCTTACAGCAACAAGTGACAGAGATAACGAGAGAGGGCAGCAAATACATTTTGGATCTAGTCCTGACGAACGAAGAAAACATGGTGGAAAACATAACAGTGGGAGAGAACTTTAACAAAAGCGATCATAAAATAATTAGGTGGACGATGGCATTAGGCAACCAGATAGATAAGGAAGAAAAGCAAAAAAGATATAAATTCTTTGGGGCGGACTATGAAGTTGTCAGAAGCAGACTAAAAGAAAAGGAACTGGAAAGCAAAGTCAAAGGATTAGGAGTCAACGAAAGTTGGGAAATGTTAGTGAGGTGCTTGGGTGAGGTAATGGAAGAAACACTACCAAGAGTGAGAAGCATGGTCAAAAGGAGGCCATGGGTAACAAGAGAGGTACAAAAACAAAGACGAAGGAAACAGAAGGCATGGAGGAAGTATAACAGGTTAAGGGAGGGCAGGGATCCAGAGGATCAAAACATGAAGAGCCAAATAGAGGAATTAAAAGAAAAATATGTCAAGAAAAGGAATGAATCGAACATAACCAACAAAAAAGCGGTGCAGGAGTATGAGAGGAAGCTAGCGGCCAACGTGAAAAATGACAGTAAATCCTTCTACAAGTATGTGAGAAGTAGGCAGAAGAAGAGGGATAAAGTTGGACCAATTACAGATGGAAAGGGAAGTTTGATCACAGAAGACGAACAGACGGCAGAGGAACTAAACGAATACTTTTGCTCGGTTTTCAACAAGGAAGACGAAGTAAACATCCCAGAAGCGATGAAGATGTTTGATGGAGATGAAGAACAAAGATTGAAAACCGTAACATTTACAAAAGAGAAAGTGACAGCGGAACTGAAAAAACTCAAAACTGATAAGAGCCCAGGTACGGATGCAATGCATCCCAAGTTTCTAAAAGAAGTAAGTGAAGAATTGGGAGGAATATTGGCGCATATTATGGAACAGTCAATGGTAACAGGAGTGATCCCACAGGACTGGAGGGATGCGCTAATAGTACCGATCTTCAAGAAGGGAAGCAGAAATGAAGCAAAAAACTACAGGCCAGTCAGCCTTACAAGCATAGTGTGTAAAGTAATGGAGAGAATCATCAAAGATGGAATGATTGAACACTATGAGAAATATAATGTGATCCTCAATAGCCAACATGGATTCACGAAAGGACGCTCGTGCCTAACAAACCTGCTAGATTTTTTCGAAGAGATGTATAAGAAAATGGATGAAGGAAAAGCGGTAGACATAGTATACCTGGACTTCGCGAAGGCATTCGACAAGGTCCCACATAAAAGGCTAGGAAAGAAACTGGAAGCGAGTGGAATCGGAGGAAATTTGTTGAAATGGTTAAAACAATGGTTGAGCGATAGAAGGCAGAAAGTTGGAATAAGAGGGAAGTATTCAAAATGGTCGAGGGTAGGGAGTGGGGTGCCGCAAGGATCTGTTTTGGGGCCGTTGCTTTTTGTGGTTTTTATAAACGACATTGACAGTGGAATAGTGTCGAAGATATCAAAGTTCGCTGATGATACGAAAATGGGCAGAGGGGTGGACACGAAAGAAGAAGCCGACGTACTGAGGAAAGACATCGAAGGACTGCACAGATGGGCCGAGGAATGGCAGATGATGTTCAACACAGAAAAATGCTCAGTTATGCACATGGGAAAAACAAATAAAAAATTCCAATACGAAATGGGAGGAACAATACTGAGAGAAACAGAAGAGGAGAGGGACCTAGGAGTAATCGTAAACAACAGCACGAAACCATCAAGGCAATGTGCAGAGGCTGCAAAGAAAGCGAACAAAGTATTGGGAATGATTAAGAGGACAATAGTCAGCAGGGAAAAGGAAATAATGCTCGAATTGTACAAATCACTGGTTAGGCCTAATTTGGAGTACTGTGTGCAAGTGTGGTGTCCTTACCTGAGACAGGATGTAGAAAAACTAGAGAAAATACAAAGGAGAGCAACGAAGATGATAAAGGGATTCGGCAACCTGGCATATGAAGAAAGACTGAGGAGATGCAAGCTGACAACATTAGAGAAAAGGAGAGATAGAGGAGACTTAATAGAGACATTCAAGATAGTGACAGGAAGAGACAAGATACCAGCACAGAGGCTATTTAAATTCTCAGTTGATAAGAGAACTCGAGGACACAGATACAAGATCAATAAGGAAACAGCTGGGACAATAATGCAAAGATTCTTCAGTACAAGAGTAGTTAACAGTTGGAACAAGTTGGACGATGAAATTGTTGCTGCGGACTCGGTGATGGAATTCAAGAAGAGGCTCACTAAGATTGGATATTAGGTCAAGATGCATTGGATAAGACTTGAGAGAGTGGCTCTGACACAGATGCAAGTCTTCTGAGCCACTATAAACCATGTTATGTTATGTTATGTTTTTAAACAAAGGCATTTAACATCATGCATACTGTGTAATGGGGGGAAGGGGTCCTCATAGTCAGGAGTGCTCCCCAAACTCCAATAAACGAAAAGAAGACAAATTTTTCCAGCGCAACAAGATGAATTGTTGAAAGAGGAGAGAGAAAACAACTGTTTAGGGCTTTCAACCACCATCCACAGAAAAATATCAACCCAAGACACCCGCTTGGGTTACACTATACATGTAGACACCTTTATGCCGAGCCAGATTTAACATTAGGTGACATATTATGTATAAATACATCAACGACAGAAGATGTAATTCTGCATGTATGAATTCTTTTTCACTGCACTGTATATGCTTTTAATTGTTGTCAACGGCATTTGATGTCATACGACGACGTCAAACCTTGGAATAATAACAATAAGTAAGTAAGTAAGTAAGAATATTCTTTATTTGACTACCAGCAAACAATAAAATGAAATAGATTAAGGAAATGACATTGGTTAGGTAATGTCAAAACTAACGGTTCTGGTTGGCCGTAATATAATAAATTATATCCAAACAAATGAATACAGACGAATAATATAATAATTGACCGAAAAACGATAATACGAGAAACATTGTTCTGCGCTTTGACACCTTTAAATGGCATGATTATATCGCTATATATAAAGATCATTGACTCGTCCGATCGGTCACATCAGTCATGTGGTGATAACAAAGAAGCATTTAGAATAACGAAACCAAACCTATTGCAAAAGTCTGAAAATCAGAGGAAAAGACTAATTTTTATTTTACCTATCAAGCACTATCGACTGAATAGTATCAATCTCGGCAACTTGGCGTTTCGATGTTGAATCTGTGGGGTCAAATGAATGTCTCGCTTCTTCAAGAATTCCCATATTGACCGAATCTGTATTAAGGTTGGCCAATCGCTCTATGGGAGTCTATGCGGTACGCATCCTTATTGCCCATGGTCTCTCGGGGATGCGCCTTTTTGATGTAGTTCGGGCAACCTCGCTGGCACGCCTCCTGTATGCTTCCCCTGCATGGTACTACGGCTTTGCCAATGCTGGCCAGCGCGCGTAGATTAATAATACGGAAAATGGAAAGGCCAAAGTTTCTGCCTTCGACCAGAAGATGTTCGAAGACCTCTGTGGCCGTGCTGACACTTCTCTTTTCTCACCCGTGCTTCACAACCACAGCCATGTTCTAGATTGTCTACTGCCTCCTATAAAGAATGTTACCTACTCTCTCCGTCCTCGTTCGCATAGCCGTGAGATCCCACATGCTGACGCATTAACCCGATGTGGCTTTATTACATGCATGTAATTTAATTGATTTTATTGCTGATCTTTCTTCTTACTGTAACTTTACTCTCACAGATCCATAGATGTCTGTTTTATTGTATTTTATGATTATTTTGTGACTTTTGTGATTCGTGATTTTTGTGATTTTGTGATTTAATACTCTATCCGTTGCTACCGCAGTGCGTTTGCAGGCGGTTCAATAAAGAACGTACTTATTTACTTACTTACCCTGATCCTCTTAACCATCCGCTATTACATTGATTTTCATCATAGGTGAAACTTGTCTTGGCAGCTCCTCTGCCTCCTTCTTTGGCTGTCTGTCTACTTGTCTGTCTGTCTCTTTTGTCGCTGACAACCAGACTTGCTTCTTCACTTGGTATCTTACCCATCCGTTACGATGCAGCGCTCGTGAATAAGCTGTTGCCCATTGCTTACTTTTAATCGTAATCTGAAACTGATCTGATCACAGAGCTGCCTAGTGTATGTCGCTGCGGCAGTATTCCGTTGACAGGGAGCCAGTGGAGCGTCTCTCATTGAATCAATGAGTTGCTGATTTTTCACATAATCCGATACTTTGAGAGAATATTGCAGATTGGAGAAGCAGCTGAGAAGAGACTGCAGTTGGTGGATTCTGAACTTCGTGAATTGCAATTGCAAATGTCAATTGATATAGCGCCTCTTCTGGAAAACGCTTCAGTGGTGCTCTCGAACCGACTTTGCCCTTTATCTTCGCACAAGTATACATGCGACTTACTATTTGAAATGAAGGAGATGTCGACTTTAACCATAAAATACCATGAAAAATATTCGGTACTTTATAAAATTTTTACGACGAGCTGCATTGGATCCTCAGTCACTTTTAATACACTCTCGTCTTTAATGTTTTAAACACCTTTAAAACGTCTCTTTCTCGCGTTATATGAACGCTGTTTCGCACAATAGGCATATATTAAGTTCATCTGTTCTCACGTCTAAACGGTGAGAACTGTAAGCAAATTTTATCAACGTTAAAGATCTGTAATAAGCCAAAAAATAATTTCTGTCGGCGGCGACGGTCTATGTTGTCATAAGCTGCCGTTAAACTCTGGATCTAATCAACGGCCTTTGATGCCATAAGGAAACATGAAATTGTTGATATGCATACATTTTGTGTTATAAATGGAATTAAAATGTTCTGCTGATTAATTTGTATAATTTTCAAAATAAAGTGCATCAGCTGCAGAAATGTATAAATGAAGCCATCCGGTCAGGTCATGGATATTTCAAATAGGCATTATTTTCATGTATATTCTACTAATACGTGAAATCGAGCTTAATAAATGTTGGCTGCTTGCACAGTTTAAGTTAATTAAAACAACAACTATGTTTGCTGTCAGTGTATTTTAATGAATAGTTTGATTATGCAACTGCTAATGTGTCGCGCATGATGATGATGATGATGATGATGATGATGATGATGATGATGATGATGATGATGATGATGATGATGATGATGATGATGATGATGATGATGATGATGATGATGATGATGATGATGATGATGACGACGACGACGACGACGACGACGTCGACGACAACGACGACGATGACGACGATGATGATGATAATAATAATACCACTACATTAATGACCCAAATTAGACACCTTCAATACACTATATAAATAGCCCCAATTAGACACATCCAAATCGGTTGTATTTGATTTAACTCCGCCGCTGTTCGCTTTCTGACAGTGCCAATCCCAAGCCTGGATAAAGGAGGAGGTCGACGCTAATGGTCTTTGTTACCACACAGTGGTTGTTAAACAGTAGACAAACAAGCAAGGTTGTATTGAAACTCCGCCGCTGTTCGCTTTCTGACAGTACCAGTCCCAAGCCTGCATAATCATTGGGGGGTCCGGTGGCGCGTTGGATAACATCTGGCGAAGAGAGCGAGAGGTACCGAGTTCGAGCCCCGTAGGGCGGATTTGCTTTGTAGGCTGCTATTAGCGCCGTGTATTACAGGCTGTCTGTTCTGTTAGTAGTTAACTAGTTAAGATTGTTTCAATTGCATAACATGTAAATGTACAGCGCAGTGCGTTTGTCAGGCGCTTGATTAAAGAAAATATTATTATTATATTATTATTAAAGGAGGAGGGCGACGCTAATGGTCTTTGTTACCACACAGTGGACGTTAAACAGTAAACAAGCAAGGTTGTATTTGAAGACGTATTTTTATGAGTTGCATCTGAAACTGCGTCACTACTCTACCTGTGGTAGTGCCAGTCCCAAACCGGGAGGAGGAGGAAGGCGACGCCAATCATTATTGCTCTGACACGGCGTCGTTAAACATAAACTAACAAAACAACCGATAGCCGGATCGTTGCATCGATAGCCGTGAGATGTCGCTAAACACTGTGATATTACGTACGACATTCTGCTCTGCATTGACACCTTTAAATCGCTAATTCATGACGCTATATATAATTTCATCTAGTTAATTTACAGGATCTCAATTCCTCCATTGGGAAAAGTTTGTAGCACCCCTTCAAGAGGCACTCAGTCCAAGCACTGATAAAAATGCAAAGGTTTAAACAGATTTTAGAATGAATGTAGGTACATCGTTCCGAGTATTAAGCGAAACTGAAGTGGGAGCCCATTCCAAGTGGAGGGCCCCATCACCGAAAAGGCCCTGTTCTGTCCAATGGAGGAGCGGGCTCGCGGGACCCAGAGCTCTCCCTAACTGAAGAGCGAAGACTTCTGCGGGCCACTAAGTCAGTCACAGGACGAGAGCTCGCTTAGGTAAGATGGGACACAACCGACAAGGGCTATAAGAAATGCTCTGAGAAACAGGAAGCCACCCGATCGCGAGCCTGAACCTAACTCTTCTGCTCCTTTGCTCATCAAACTGAACGCAGCAAACCCTTTCTAATAAAGCAAGAAAGTTTAAAACAAGATTACTTTTCCAAATTAATGCGATACCAGAATTTACAATAAAATACCACGAAGAATTTTTGGAATATTTTAAACACCTTTAAAACGCATTTGCTCGACGTTATATGTATGAAGTTTCGTCAAATCGCGTATTATGATCCTGTAGACAACTCATAAATCTCTTTTTAAAAACTAATGTATTCCGAGCAATTTAGAAATTGGTCTTGGCGAGTTTTCGATTGCAACTAGACCAAGGCTTCATGCTAAAGACTTGCACAAAATGTATTGACTGAGAAAATGCTACAATGTGCTAATTGTTGCAAATGCAATGTAATGGTCTGTTGATCGTTGGCGTCACCGTGATTAGGTTGAAAGAAATTTGTGGGAACGCATATAGTTCATTCGTACGACGTGTGGATAATGTTTATATTCATGTTTATGGAATACTATTAAACCGATCTGTGTGAATAATTACACGAAGATTATCTGTATGGATTAAAACGTTTAAGGGTTATATATACGGGATCATAGAATTAGTCCTATCAAAGTAGCTTGATCATCATCAAACAAATATAAAAAACAGCGTTTGATCGTATCGTATCGTATCGTATCTAAAAATTTATAGAGCGCCTCTCGCATCATAGACTATTGATATAATATGGGGGTCATTAAACAACCGTTATGAAACACACAAATATAAATTATAATTATTATATTTCCTGCTGCTCCGCGTCGTTGAAAATCAAATACCACCAGATGGTGCTAAACAGTGCGATACTACGAATAATTTATTATTATATTCTGGACTGCTTCGACACCTTTAAATTGTAAACTATTTTTAAAAAGACAGTGGTTTAATAATAATAATATCTAATAATATCTTTTCTTTAATAAGCGCCTGACAAACGCACTGCGCTGTACATTTACAGGTTATGCAATTTAAATCTTAACTACTAACAGAACAGACAGCCTGCAATACAACGGCGCTAATAGCAGCCTACAAAGCATATCCGCCCAACGGGGGCTCGAACTCGGTACCTCTCGGTCTCTGTGCCAGATGTTATCCAATGCGCCACGGCCCCCCCCTCTTAGCCTGCATTGTCCTAGCCTTAATCTGTTAATTAATCCTTCTTTGCCTCGTTTATACATAAAAAATCCATTTTATTTCTTGTCGTATAGGCTATAGGTTTTCAAAGTGCAATATTGATGTCTAGCTATCATAATTATTCTCTACGACAAACATTTAATAACATGTAAAAAGTGTAAGGGTCGGTCATCTTAGTTATTAGTGCGCCCCAAATTACAATTAACAAACAGAAGAAAAATATATAAATTGACCAGAAGATGTCGCTAAAAACTGCGATAATACGAAAACCATTATGCTCTGCTTCGACACCTTTAAATGGCGTTAATATGATGCTATATATAGATATCTTTACAGACTCCTGTCCAATAGTGTCTAGTGTATGGCTTGCGTGTAAATAAACGGTATCAATGAAAAATGAAAAGGACAAATAAAATAAATCAACTAAAAAAAGCTGCGAAATATAAAAGTTTGTTTCACCTATCAAACACCATCGACTGAATAGTGTAAACCTCGGCCCCTTGGGTTTCCATGTAGAACTAAGCAAAAGATCCCGACACTCTCTGTCTCTGCCTCCTTCTCTGTCTGCTTCTGTATCTCCCTCCCTCCCTGCCTGCCCATCACTGTGTCTGTCCCTGTATCTGTCTCTGTCTCTCTGGTGCCCCTAATAAAAGGACATCGTTCTTCAGTTGGCATCTATCGACAACCCCTCTAACACGACGCAGCGCTCGTGAATAAACTGATGCCCATCGCTTAACTTTTAAGCAGCGCTTTATATTTGAGGATTACGATTTAATTCTGACCCAAACTAGAGCCCTGCGCCGACCGCGCCGCGCCGCCGCCGCCGACATTTCTTGGCGCCGCCGCCGCCGATTTTTGTGGATCGGCGCGCCGGCGCCGCCCGCCGACAATTCCTCGGCGCGCCGCCGATGACACGCAATTTTTTTTAAATTGTTTTGCTGCATTTTTCATGTTTTGCATGATTTCACGCTAAATTGTTGCTTTAGAGGGTTAAGTTAACCCCTCAGTGTAGCTTTAAGTGAATGGTCGTACATGCAAAGAATACTTTATAATAATCTATACAATATCGGCAGTATTAAGTCATAGGTCTGTTGCGAACTGCCCTCGCACCCCTCCTGGTTGTATGCCGGAGCCCCTCACGACCAGACCCGGCTGTCATGGTACGCTGCTATATCGGGCCACGAGCTCGGCATGGGCGGGGTTTGGTTCTTTTCTTAACCCAAATAATGTGTTTTCCCAAGTATTGCTGTTCTATCTATCTTACGGTATGTAAGTAGGGAGGGGCCGGAGGGGTAGACAGACAGCATCAACATTCCACGGAAGATTGACATGACCCTCAATTGACCCTCATGAAATAAATAACATTAACTTTACTTGTGATAAATTGGATATAATTATAAATAGTACCGCGATGGCCGAAGCTACTATTTAAGCAAACTCGCGGAAAAGCCGTTATTGAGGGAAAACAGATGGCGCCAGCAGAGGCGAAAATCTGTACATAACTTTGGAGGATAGATTTTTTCGGGAGCCGGATTTTTGCACATTTTGGGGGACACACAGGCCTCAGTCAAAACTTGGGGGAATGTCCCCTCTGACCCCCCCCCCCACGTGATTTACGTCACTGGGCACCAGGACTCCTTAATCTATAAGTAGCCTACTTTATAAAATATATCTCACTCTTCCTGTTACGTTGACTAAAGTTTTAGCAAATTGAAAATAATTAAAACTAATTACTTGTGATACACCATGGAAGGGGTTTACCGTAAAATGGTAACACTTTGGCATGAAGAGTAGAAGATCAGCATGGACGCGGGATTGATTCCCGCTACCTTCCCAAAGGTCGACTCAGCCTTTCATTCGCCATATGGCGTTCATTAAATGAGCAATAGGACGTGATGGGTGCCGTGCATGGCTGGCAAACAGTTAAATTCGATTAATTTACTAACATGTGATCATCTGTTCATACTTTCAATTGTAATCATACTGCGGTGTGTCAGTTTGAAATAATAAAAGAAGATTATTATATTTATAATAATTGTGTCCTATTATCAGCAATTCGTTTACTAAAGGGCGCATGGCGTTCTTGGCAATTGAACGTAGGCCCTATTTTCGAGTTCTTACATTAATTTCAATAAAAGTCCGGTTTGCTAGTATTGTGTGTAGTCAAACTAAAGCACGACTCAAACTACATCATAACTACGAGTGACAGCTGATTCCAATATATCAGCACTGAAATAATAGAGCAATTTGTTCAGATGACAGCTTAAAATGCTACAATATTATTACATTGTGGAAATTCAAAATATTTCAAAAGTTCGGACGCTCATTTGACCCCCTCATAAACTTCTGGATCCGTCACTGGAGCCGACCACGCCGCGCCGCGCCGCCGCCGCCGCCGACTTTTGTTGGTCGGCGGCGCGCCGCCGCCGCTCGACCAAAAATGACCATCGCGCGCCGCCGCCGACTCTATGAAGTCGGCGCAGAGCTCTAACCCAAACACGGTGACCCAAAATGCTTGTCGTTGCCGTAGTCTTCTGCCGACAAGAAGTGGCACTAAGGGTGTCTAATTAGGGTCATTTATATATTGGTCCTGCGGGTATCTCATTATTATTGTCATATTGTATTGTATTGTATTTGAACACTTGTCATAGCGCCCCTACCAGATTGCCTATTCAGAGGCGCTCCCGACTACTGCGTGGACGCTGAATCGGAGTTTCACGCCGAAGCGCATGAGCAATTGCGAGTGAAGGACTTGCCCAGGGTCCCTACGCGGCGGGTTGAGGAATATTCGAACCCGCAACCCTCCAGC
>JACEVL010000098.1:1133966-1146466 GCA_020284085.1 Aporrectodea caliginosa
ATAGAAAGACAGAGAGAGAAACAGAGACGGAGAAAGACACACAGAAGCAGAAAGACAGCCATACATCGACAAGCAGACAAAGACAGACAGACAGACACACACAGAGAGAGACAGACAGACAGACAGACAGACAGACCGACAGACAGAGACAGACAGACAGAGACAGAGACAGAGACAGAGACAGAGACAGAGACAGAGACAGAGACAGAGACAGAAACAGAGACAGACAGACAGAGACAGACAGACAGACAAAAGCAGCAGACGAGGAGAAATTGGAATTGGAAGACATACATACAGACGTATAAAGAGAACGGAAGAAATGCCGGTCACCTCATAAATTTAACTTGCTCTTAGCATACAAAGTGTCATTAAAGATTCAACGCCCTACTTGTCCCTCTCTCCCCCATCCACGCTCGTCAAGTGCCACCACGGTTTGGTAGGGTAGACCGATGTATGTGCCAATATGTGGGCCATTAATTCCCCTCATTCGTCAGCGCATTGCAAAGGAGAAACACGTTCTCCTCCGGCGTGTTGACACGATGGGGGAAACGACTGCACTCGAAAACAATGCCATTTGTTACGCGTTCGCTGCGACAATTCGGAAACAAATGATTAGTGACGCGTTCAATCCTCAATCTTTCGATCCTCTTGATCCTCATATGACTTATTTATCGCAGGCTTTGTAACTCCCACTCGAAGCTTTCTTTCGCCTGCTAAATCCGGTATCACCCCGCACGGATTCCGACCTGGCACCTAAAATGACCCCAAGCAACAACAGTACGCGTCTTGCCCTCCTGACTTGACTAAGTGTAGGTGGTTAAGAACGACTTCCTGAATACGTTAAATTATATTTCAATGCATCATCTTATTCTTCTGTTCTGAATTCGAATCCTCTTTCGAATGAATTACAATTATTCCACATACTCCTCTTCTAAAATATTCATTCTCGCTCTGTTGCTTCTCTTCATATCCACCTTCTCGATTTCCCGCTCACTTTCATCCTCCGCCTCTAAATCCTCCTCCTCCTCCTCCTCCTGTTTATCTTCGTTCTCTTCCTCTTCCTCTCCGGCGTCTTCTATCTCCTACTTCTCCACCTCTTTTTCCTTCCTTTATTTCTCCACCTCTTCCACCTCTTCCTCTTTCTCCTTCTCTTCATCTAATTCTTCCTCCTCCTCTTCCTCCTCCTCCTCTTCGTCTATTCTTTCCTCATCTTCCATCTCTTCCACTTTCTCCTCTTCATTTTCTTCCTCCTTTTGTTCCTCCTTCTCTCCTTTTCCTCCTCTTCCTCTTCCTCCTCTTCCTCCTTCTCCTCATCTCCTCCTCCTTTTCTTCTTCCTATTCCTCCCCCCTCTTCCTCCTCCTTCTTCCTCCTCCGTTTCATCTTCT
This sequence comes from Aporrectodea caliginosa, assembly GCA_020284085.1. Classification (NCBI taxonomy): domain Eukaryota; kingdom Metazoa; phylum Annelida; class Clitellata; order Crassiclitellata; family Lumbricidae; genus Aporrectodea; species Aporrectodea caliginosa. The sequence continues at coordinate 1,135,353 of JACEVL010000098.1, forward strand.
TCTTCCTCCTCCTCTTCCTTCTCCTATTACTCCTCTTCCTCGTCCTCTTCATCTCTTCTTTCTCCTCTTCCCTCTTCCCCTCATTGTCCTCCTTTTCTTCCTCCTCTTGCTCTTCCTCCTCTTCCTCCATCTCCTCTTCCTCCTCCTCTCCTCTTCCGCCTCTTCCTCCCCATCCGGCTCTTCCTTCCTCAGCAGTCCTTTGTGACATCCATAATCTCCATTCTTCCTCCGTATATTCCTCTCATCTCCTCTTCCCAATCCTCCGACCTAAAAACTTACCATCCACTCCATCCATCAGCACAGTTGACTCATTTCCCGTCCTTTCCACGCTCCCACATCCCAGGTCCATCCCCCACCCACCCACAAACCGATGGCCCATCCACCCACATGGGGACCCTATAACTCTCCCTCTATATCCCACGCTCATTTGAACGCAAGCTCATCAATAATCCCTAAAACGAAAGAATTAGCATGTTATCGTACTCGCTTCCGCAATAGGACAGCCATTATAATTAGTCATAATTATAATATGTGTGTCTGTGTGTCTGTGTGTGTCTGTGTGTGTGTGTGTCTGTGTGTGTGTGTGTGTGTGTGTGTGTGTGTGTGTGTGTGTGTGTCTGTCTGTGTCTCTGTGTGTGTCTGTGTGTGTCTGTGTCTGTGTGTCTGTGTGTGTGTGTGTGTGTGTGTATCTGTGTATGTCTGTGTCTGTGTCCTGTGTGTGTGTATGTCTGTGTGCATATGCATACAGCCAGGCAGACAAAAAGAGACAGACAGCTGGAAACATTGGTGGACCGATAAATGGACGGATGGATGAATGGATGGATTGATGGATGGATAGATCGATGGTTGGCTTAATGACTTTCATTGACTCTTCAATCACTACTCAAGTATTCCAGTCTGAAATCAACTCCGCCACTGCGCTTCCGTTCCTTAGTGCCAGGCAGTGCCCGTCCCAAGACCGGATGAAGGAGGAGGGCGACGCTAATGATCTCTGTTATCACACTGTCTCGTTAAACTGTACTACTACTACTGCTGCTGCTGCTGCTGCTGCAGCTGCTACTACTACTACTACTACTACAGTTTGAAATTCAAAGTATGAAAAGTTGTTACATGGTATTCCCTTGCAGTTCAAGAAAATGTAGATGCCGTAAAAATGTAGATACCGTACTCCAAAATGATGATGATGATGATGATGATGATGACGATGACGACGACGACAACGATGATGATGATGATGACGATGACGATGACGATGACGATGACGATGACGATGACTATGACTATGACGATGACGATGACGATGACGACGATGATGATGACGACGACGACGACGACGATGATGATGACGATGATGACGATGATGATGATTATGATGACAACGACTTCAGTATTCCTACGCTACCGCGTGCAGTATGGCTGCCCATCGCCAGGTCGACGAACCCATCGTGTTTGGAAAATCCTATTAAATGCTAAAGTAAATAAATACGTTATGTTGCGCTTGTTTCCGATCGACGCGCTGTGACGCAATGGTAACGAGAAAGGCATGTGCTTGATCTAGTGTCTGACCCGGGTCAAACATTATTATTATTGTGGCTGAAAGAATCGCTCGGGAATTTGGACATACGAGGAGACGATGGAGGTCGTAACAAGGAAATTTAGGGAGTCATAAACGCTGTCACAAAACATTTAACCTCAGTAATTTATCCTGTCAGCGTCAATGTACGTATGAATGTATGTGTGTATGTATGTTTTCGTTTATTTATATGTATGTTAGTTTGTCTGTCTTCTGTCTGTGTGTGTCTGTCTATCTGCCTGCTTGTCTGTCTGTCTTTCTGCCCGTCACTTTGTCTGTCTATCTGTCTGTGTGTGTCTCTCTATCTGCCTGCTTGCCTGTCTGTCTGTTTGTCTGTATGCCTGCCTGCTTGTCTGTCTGTCTGTCTATCCGCCCGTCTGTTTGTCTGTTTTTTTGTGCACACAGTCGTAGGAAGAAACGAGGCCGTGGTACGGCATCTTCGAGACGCAAGAAAAGTTAGTAAGTAAATAAGTAAGTTTATATGTAAGTTAGTTAGCAGCCTTTATTTGCATCTGACAAGAGCACATCCATTGCATTGTATACAACGATTACACACGCTTTTTAAAACGAACTATAACAGGAAATGATTATAAATACCATGTATATTAATGTGTGTACCAAATTTCATGCTTGTATCACAAAATGCACAATCACTTCATATTTCGGAGCTATGCCGCTGTGCTATAAAGTCACGCACGCACAACTGAATATAACTAAAGATTCATCAATGAACAAAACTACTTTTAAACAGTTTAGATTTAACAATAATATTGGTAGCATAAAATGGTGTCTTCTCTTGCGATTTGAGTACTTGTCTTCACCGTTTCACGAAGAGGTGGCAGCTGCTATTAAAAAATTTAAATTGAACAGTGAGTTTAATTTAAAACCACGTGCGATTATAAATATTATTAATAAACAATAATATATTTATTAAAGTTGAACATTGGAAAATATGTATATTGGGAGAGTTGGCCTTGGGACGGCATATTGTAGAATACGTCTTTGATACCCATGTGAGATCTATAAGGGTTGCTTATGGGTCCCATATTGGTCCCATATTGGTCTCAAGAGAGTTCCTCCCATAGGGGTGTCATGTTGGTCCCAGGAAAATTTCCATGAGGTACCATGTAGGTATGTTTGAAGGGTAAAATAACAACTTACAATAAACTACACCACAGGAGTATTCTGTTTATAATTCATTAGAAAAAACACAGATCTAGAAAGACAGACAGACCTAAAGACAAACATGCATAATAACACGTAAATACATGCATGAGTAAATTTACAGAAAAACACATGTATGCATGCATACATACATACATACATACATACATACATACATACATACATACATACATACATACATACATTATACATACATACATACATACATACATACATACATTAGCAAGCACATAGAATCTGAAGAACATCATACAAACACAGAAACACATACACACGGACAGACAAAGAGTGTGTGAGAGACAGACAGACACACAGACACACAGGCAGACAGACAGAGAGACAGACAGAGACAGATACAGATACAGATACAGAGACAGAGACAGATAGAGAGACAGAGACAGAGACAGAGACAGACAGACAGACAGAGACACACAGACAGACACACAGACAGACAAACAGACACACAGACAGACATACACACAGACAGACACAGGCAGAGACAGAGACAGAGACAGAGACAGACAGACAGAGCTACAAGCAGTCTATATATTATCGTCTGGGCCTCCGTCGACAGTCGGCCGTCATCAATCAGTCGCCAGAGGGCCTCTGGTGTCGACATCTCTCAGCAGACGGCGCTGCACCGAACGCGACCCCTACCGACCGACCGACGAGAGAATAAAACGCAGCCGCCAACAGACCGTAAGACGCATGCGCCGTACAGCGACGGACACTTCCGCCGCACAGCCTTCCGGGAAGCGTTTGAATTCTGCCAAGCATCGTAACGATAGAGCATTTCCCCGTCAACAGAGGGCAGCGCCAGGCGGTTTCTTCAGAGAAAGCGAGCGCTGTACGAACCTCGGACTTATTTAGGCGCTATATAAAGATGCGTTGTACTGTGCAACTTTACAGAGTGATTTGTGACGATTAGTACGCTGGAGACGAGAGAAGATATTCAAGTTTGTGGCGTTTTAGAAGCTATCGTAGCGTATTAGGTGTGATTACATTGAAAATACGTTGCTGGTAAGATTAAGCATTGATTAGATTATTATGATTTAGATTAGATTTACACTTGATTAGCCTAAGATTGCCTTGCGTTCATTGTGGGGCGCGGTGGTATAGGGGTATGTTCGGTGCCTTGCAGCCGGAGGGTTGCGGGTTCGAATCCACCTCAAGCCGCCGCGTAGAGACCATGGGCAAGTCCTTCACTCGCAATTGCTCATGCGCTTCGGCGTGAAACTCCGATTCATGTCCGCGCTGTAGTCGGGAGCGCCTCTGAATGGGAAATCTTGAAGGGTCGTTTTAACAAGTGCTCATACATACATACATACATACATACATACATACATACATACATACATACATACATACATACATACATACATTAGCTTATCAGCCTCATTGATGGATGTTATTAGGGGGCTATTGAAGTTATCGATTAATAACACGCAATCGGATTTGATTTGGTCAACTGTACGAAAGCGTTGTTCGTCTTTTAAATGTTTTTGATAGGCATGAAAAGGTCACTGTCACTTGATTTGATTAAATTATATTAGATTTGATTAATTCAGTGGTTAGCATGCTGGACTGTCAATCGAGAGGTCGGGGGTCACAGAAGTTTGGTTCGAGATTTCTGCTCCTCCTGCGCCCTTGTCAATTCAGTTATTCATTCATTCATTCATTCAGAACATTTATATAGCGCCTCTTCAAGAAACTACTCAGAAGCGCTCCCGGCCCAGCCACGACTAAAGAAAAAAAGACTTGAGGGACTTGTAGAACCCTGCCGGTTGGCTCACAAGTAAAGAGCGGAGCTTAAGTGGGAGGTCATTCCAGGTGGAAGGTCCCACAACCGAAAAGCACGGCGCTGCTTAATAGCCAAGCGTGCCCGTGGAACTAGGAGCTCACCGCTCGTCGTTATAATGAGTACACTGACCGTACACTGTCTGTGGGGAGATGAGACGACGAGGGATAGGACCAGTCACCTGCCCTCATACGCCGAGGTTGAGAACATGCCGTCGTTCATGAAGTCGTTCACGGCTAGCAGTAGTAGTTTCAGTTTAACGACACTGTGTGATAACAAAGATCATTAGCGTCGCCCTCCTCCTTTATCCAGGCTTGGGACTGGCACTGTCAGAAAGCAAACAGTGGCGGAGTTTCACGGCTAGCATAACAGACTGCTCGTTTTATACCCTTATCCGTTTGACCGTTACACACTTTGTCAAATAAAACAACGTGTGTTTCACTTTACTTTACTTTTATTTATATTGCTATTGAACACCTTAGTAAAGGTGTGTAAACAACTGGCTTTTCTGCTTTCACTAGTATTTATATATCTATGGCAAAACTTAGAAAAGGTGTGCAACGGATTGCTCTTCTGCTCCGTATAACTTTAATTAGATTACATTTGATTTACCTTTCGGAAGTTTAAATTTGCAGTTATTGGAATGAGTAGTTCGCAAAGGCTGGGGTGCAATATCTGGGTGTCAGAAGGGTTCGCAAAGACGGCGGAAGGTAAGCTCACAAGTGGCGCTATACAAATTTTCGATCACACAAAGTACTGTATATTACATTACGCTCTACTCGTTGGTCTAAACTACAACGCATCAGGCGCTATATAAAGTTTACGATTACAATTACATTGTATTCCGTCTGCTTGTTTTGCACAGAGCCGAACAGCGATGTACAGCAATCCGTAGCTAAGTGGCTGCGCATCCGTTTCCGTTATTACACTGGTTCCCTACTCTTCACGTCTTCGCCATGAATGACTCTCTGTTAGACTGGAACGGTTCCCTGCTCGTCAGTTTTGTCAGTGAGGATCAACTGCAGTCCAATGGATTCGAATACTGGGCGCTCGTTCTGTTGTTTCTGCCAATTGCCACCGTTTTTGGCAATGTACTTGTCTGCCTGAGTGTTTACACGGACCGTAACCTTCACACGGCCACAAACTATTTCATCGTATCGCTGGCCATTGCAGACATCATGGTCGGAATTCTTGTCATGCCATTGGCTGTCTACGTTGAGGTATGACCTAATTACATACTGTTTAGTTGGGCTGAGGAATTGCATGTTTACATATTTTTCAGTTGTTTTTTAATTTCCGTGATGTCATTGGCTTCCTGCTTTGAGGTAAACGACCTACGTAGTACTTACATGTCGATATGTTAATGGGCCTATAAGGAATGACCTGGTAATAAATTTATATTGATTCAATTCTCCTATCTTTCTCCATTCCTTCCTTCTTCCCTTCCCTCCTACCAACCTTTCATCCTTCCATCCCTCTTTCCTTCCCACCCTCCTTCCTTCCTTCCCACCCTCCTTCCTTCCTTCCTTCCTTCCTTCTTCCTTCCTTCCTTCCTTCCTTCCTTCCTTCCTTCCTTCTTTCCTTCCTTCCTTCCTTCCTTCCTTCCTTCCTTCCTTCCTTCCTTCCTCCTTCCTTCCTTCCTTCTTTTTCTTCCTTCTTTTCTTCCTTCCTTCCTTCCTTCCTCCCTTCCTTTCCTTCCTTCCTCCTCTCCTCTCCTCCCTCCCTCCCTCCCTCCCTCCCTCCCTCCCTCCCTCCTCCCTCCCTCCCTCCCTCCCTCCCTCCTCCCTCCCTCCCCTCTCTCTCTCTCCCTCCCTCCCTCCCACCCATCCCTCGCTAACTCCGATACGAAATGTCCCAGTGTTAATTTAACCCCATCGCACGTACTCCTCTCCTCCCTCTCTCTCCCTGTCATCTGTCGCCTGTCATCTCGGGATGACAGACGACAGGATGACAGGACTGATGATAAAATATGAACGCGTTGAGAACAAAAACATTGATCTTGAATTCCTAAGAGAAGAGAAAACAACGCAATAAACGAAAGTATTAAAAAACACAACGATTTTTTACTTTTTATCTGTCCTCTCCTATATATAAATGCATACATGTATAAAAATGTATATATAAATATATATATATATATATATACGCATATACATATGCCCATAAATAGACATATACACCTACATGTACATAATTAGACAGAATTATATATACATAAATAATATGTTCAGCAGGTAGATATTCATACATGTAAATACATGTAGAAAGGGACAGACACATATAAAAAGACAGACATATACAAACTCAGACACATGCTGATACAATATATCAATATATATATATATATATATATATATATATATATATATATATATATAGAGAGAGAGAGAGAGAGAGAGAGAGAGAGAGAGAGAGAGAGACAGACAGACAGACAGACAGACAGACAGACAGAGACAGACAGACAGAAACAGAGATACAGAGATACAGAGATACAGAGAGAGACAGACAGACAGAGACACAGAGCCATAGAGACACAGACAGACAGGCAGACAGGCAGACAGGCAGACAGACAAATACATATAGAATCAGATTATATATATATGCATATATATATATATACACATATATACATACATACATGCATAGACCCTACATACATACATACATACATACATACATACATACATACATGCAGACACAACCGATACATAGTGACAGAGTATTCATATTCTGACTCCGCGTTAAAGATCCATTCTTCAAGGCAGCATACCTCGTCCTATGCATGGAAATTCCAGCGTACTCCCGATCCGTTCAATAGAACGGTTCCCGGCCATTGGAACGGTTCTCGCTGAGGGACCCCTCGCTGCGTTTAGCAAGCGTATTCCATTAGCCGACCGGTTGTTCCAGTCGGTCGCTAGGGAGCGCACGTCGACCGATTTACACGGCGCATGAATCTACTCGGTGCGGTCTAAAAATAGACCATGGCGAGAGAATAGTGGGGCAGATTAATGGGTATTTCTGGGGCTCCAAGGGCGTTAAATGTTGAAGACAAGAGGGACAGATAGAAAGAAAAAAGAATGAAGGAAAGGAAAGAAGGATAAAAGGAAGAATGAGGAGGGAGATACACTGCTTGAAGGAATCTAAGCTCAACTTAGACACCTTTTAAACGTTGGGCTCTGGATTATATAAAAGTCAATCCGGTTACTTTGTTAATATTGTAGAGAATTAACGAAGTTAAATACTATACTAAAGAATAGTAAAAGCCAGTGCAATAGCATTCTAAATAAATTCCCTAAAGACATTAATCCCTGTGATACATAACCAGACAGGGGAAGGGTGCAAAACCAACCCCTTCCTTAGCACAGGAAATAACCCCATTGGGATTTCTGGTTGGGTATAGCGGGCAGCCGAAACACCTCTCTTGGACCAATAGCTTAGGATATTGTCTCCGTACAGTGTTTTGTAATGACCTCAATCTTCATTGATATGGCGTCATCGTTAAATAAATATTATCAATCAAAAATAATTTAATAGACCAGATCTCCGCCACTGCTCGTACTCTGGCAGTGCCAGTCCCAAGCTTTGAGACAAAAGGAGGGCGACGCTAAATCATCTTTTTATGACACAGTATCGATAAATAGTAATTAACCAACCAATAATTGGACAAATTGTGATTTTTACGCCTAAAACACGGAAATGCTGCCTAAGTAAAGTTTATCGAAAACCCGTGCGCATTAGACACCGGCTCAATAGAAGTTACTAATCACAGTAACAATATACTTCTATTAATTGTCTTTGTATTTATCCCTAATTAATTAATTATTAAGTAAGTTAAACGGTGGACTTTAATGCACGCAATAGAGGCTCCAATTGAACACCTTAATAACGCTTGTCTTACATTATATATATTTATTTATTCAATGCGTTTATCGTTGAGTTCATTATCACAAACCAGACCCTAAAGTTTAATAGCACGCTAACGGTCTTTTACGCAACAGATGATGTTGCTATTTAACAAAAGTTAATAATAACTGATCTTCTGGGTATTGACCTGATTACGGCTGGGATTTGGAGCACCATCGACTGAAGCCTTGTGCATTAGATACCTTCGCTGATACTATTTAAATTACAATTGGGAATCGTTTTTTGGATGGCAGAGATTGGCGCCAAGTGCATTCTAATAGCGGCTCCATGGAAGCGCAGGGAGCTGACATGACGTGAGATCTAAGATCCGAGACCGCACTTCAGGGTCACTTATAATTAGCCGGAACCTTTGAAGTTCTTAATTAACGGACCGAATCCGACAATTGGCGATTGATCGCAAGCCATGGATGCCGTGTAGTGTTTTTTATGAGTGCGTTCATTGACATGTCCAGACCGGTCTATTATGTCGGTCGCATGCGATCCTCTGCACCAGAATACATAGGCTATACATTGATTCATCCATTCGTATACCACGTCAAAGCACAGGCAAGCCACAGACACGCACGCACGCACACGCACACACACACACACACACACACACACACACACACACACACACACACACACACACACACACATACACACACACACACACACACACACACACACACACACACACATATATATATATTGATTTATAGTCGTAATATTGATACAAATTGATGTATTAATATATCAGTATCACTCGTCTTTTTTCTTTAGCCGTGGCTTTGATCGGAGCTGTCCTGAATAGATTTCTTTAAGGGGCGCTATATAAATCTCCAGAATGAATGAATATATGTATATTTACACACACATATATATGAGCTACATAAATTTATGTCACATATATATAGAAAGAGAAAGTCTTTATTATAACCCATGGGTGCACATAGACTACATAATTATGGCTTGTATACCCTAAGTGGACATGATTTTCTCGGGCGATTCCAGAACTAACTGGATCCACATTAAATTCAACCGGGTGTGACGGGGTGTCCCTCAAGGCTTTGTCCCATGTTCTTCATTCCATATACGGTTGACATTCCCTCTCTTTGCCAATGATTTACAAGCATTTGTCCATGGGTCTCCCTTCATCCCTGCAGCTGCACTTTGAGCGTATTCAATCCCTCTCTGATTCTCTCCACTCCTGGATGGCATCAAACCGTCTCTCCCTTAACGCCTCCAAAATCCAGTTCATTTGGTTTGGCACCCCTCCCAACAGCTTCTGAAGATTGATTTTGTTCTCTCGGAAATATTCCCGCACGTTTCCTCTTTTTCAAATGTACGTGATCTGGTTGTTACGCTAGATAGCTCTTTTTCTTTTAAAACCATATCTCTAACCTTACACGTTCTTCGTATTTTAATTTTACTTTATGGCGTCTCAGAGCTGTTCGGCTTTCTGTATCATCTTCTGTTTTCTGTACGCTGGTTCATGCTTTCATTTGCTCCCGAATTGACTATTTTAATTCCCTTCTCATTGGGTTCCCAAAGGTTCGTCTTTCACCTCTGCAGTCGGTCCTAAATGATTAAGAGCACGACTACCCCGCTATACTCTAACATTTCCACCGTCATGTTTGAACAACTGCACTGGCTTCCTCTCTCTGCACGCATTACATTCAAAATCCTTATTATGGTCTTTAAGGCACAAAGGGGTCTTGACCCAAAATATCTACCTGGTGTATTACTCTGGCCTTATTCAGCCTCCTCGCATCGTCCACTCCGCTCTGCAAACAGACTTCATCTTCCATCTTCCAGTTCCTCATACAAGAATAGCTATGGCTTAGTTCCGGTCCTTTACCTCAATTGATCCCTCTCTTTGGAATGCACTGCTCCATCTACTCGCTTTAGAATCCTAGCTGGTAACCCCTTCTCCTCCTTCGCTTTTCTCATAACTTATATCTCCTATCGTAGACTAGCGCACTGGGAGCGCCTCTGAAGGTTCACCCTACTAGAGGCGCTATATATATGTTTGAATACAATGCAATACAATACAATACAATATATATAGGCAGAGTGAATAACCTATTCATGGGCTATTACCGGGACTATAGGCTATAATATACATATGATAATCTGCATTCGCAAAATATCCCATCTACAATATGCGCTATATAAATATGTATAAATATATAATTATATATATACCTATATATATATATATATATGCATAAATTGCAGTGCAATAATCAGTGCAAGCCAACGGCGATAAAATTCTTATTTTTCCTTTTGACCACTTACACCAGAAAACCATTAAAGTACGCCGCTTATGGGCGAAATGACGTCAGTAATTATAATCAATCTTTGTAACGACTTCGCAAATTTTTATTTCGATTTTTATTTCTGCGAATGAACCAATTTTCAGATAACAGTTTACGTCATGAGAAAACGCTCTGTAACGAGTCTTTGGTGTAGTAGTATAGTACATTTAGATGTATATGTTTACATATGCATACATGTGTATGCATATATAAATATATAGGCCTATGCGGATATGTAGGTATAGATGTATTGTATTGTATTGTATCATTTATAAGTCGCTTCTCATAGCATAAGCCTTTCAGAAGCGCTCCCAGTGCGAGGTACTCCGAGAAA